>QVIE01002709.1:0-46716 GCA_013387415.1 Panellus pusillus | reverse complement strand
TCGCAGGTCGATGTGGTCGGGCAACTCGGGCACAGCAACCGTGAACACGCGACTGGATCGTGGCCATGACTTGCGAGTCGGTGTCTGACGACACAAAGTAACGGCAAGACCCTTGGTTCCGAAGCGGCCAGCACGGCTGGCAAACAGTATCAACGCCGAATATCACATCTTATGTTCAGGAACAAGGCTTACCCGACACGGTGAAGGTAGCTGTCAGCGTCAGGCGGGCAGTCGTAATTGATGACGATGTTGACACGTTCCACATCGATTCCGCGCCCGAAGATGTCCGTAGCGACAAGTATACGCTTTTCGAACGCCTTGAAGGCCGTGTACCGGCTGATACTGCAGAGGATGTTAACAGAATGATAGGAACTTCAACAGTGCACATACCGCTCCTCCTGGGCAAGCCAGAGTGAATACTGATACTCGGGAAATTGCACGAGACCAGAAGTTTGTCCAACTCGTTCGCCCCGGGCGACCGACTTCACGAAGATGACGACCTTGTACAATTCAGCGTTATCTAGATCCTTGTGACCGATGTCATTACCTGATTGAACTCTAACGTATCCAACAGCTCGTTCAACTTCCTGTTCTTCCCAATCTCCTCGAGCTTCACGTAGTGCTGCTGGAGACCATGGAGCGTCAACTTCGTCTCGTCGTCGACAAAAAATTTCCAGTGGCTGATAAGCTTTTAGGAAGCGACGAGACAAAATTGGCGACGGAACACAAGTAGATTACGACGTCCCTCAGTCTCGCACTCCATCTGAGTGTGGCTGAGGGTACGTCTTCCATTACTTATTTATCCATGATCTTACTTACGGTACCTTTAGTATACTTCGCACTTACTACGTACTTCACAGGTACTGTAATATATTGAGTCTCGCACTCCATCCGAGTGTGGCTGAGGTATACTTCGTACTTACTACGTACTTCACAGATTCGCAGTCAGACGCTAGAACGCTACCCTGTCCAACAATCAGCTACGAACACAGATTCGGATTCTGAGACTCACCTAAATTTACCCCTATGTCGTCCACCTCCATTCCCATCCTCGATAAGGACAAGCAACTCGGGAAGACAACTACCCTTCCTGGGCCGACTCCATACTCAGCATTCTCCGCGGCAAAGGGATTGAAGGCTATGTCAACGGCACCATCCAAGCCCCGCAAGCTCCTTTCTTTCCTAACCATCCTACCCTACCCAACTCGACCCTACCTTCGACCGACGAGTGGAACCTCCGTGATGGTCTGGCCGGCGCGGTCATCTATCAGAATATTCTGAACCCCGCCTCCCATGGCCTACTCTCTAGCGAAACGGCACGTCAGATGTGGATTCGGTTGAGCACGAATTTGTCAGCACCTCCGAGATCTCCAAACGCGTAGCTATGGACAAGCTCTGCAGCATCAAGCTCACTCACGGACGCTATCTCCCGGCCCACATCAGTGCCCTCACAAATGCTAGAACTGAAGCTCACCAAGCCGGCGCCACTTGCGGAGATGCCGAGTACATATCGATCATCCTAGCTTCGCTCCCCTCGGAGGAGTTCTCCTCGTCGATCATGCTGCTCCAGACCAAGTCGATCGCACATGAGGTCATGGCTTCCTTGAAGTCCTATTGGGAGATCAAATACAAGGCCGAGGTCGAGGCAACGGGAGGGCAAGTTACCTAGGCCCTAGCGGCCTCTACTCCTCGCTCGACATGTGACAACTGCCGTATTGTCGGTCATCACCGTGATGGCTGTTGGGCGCGCGGAGGTGGAAAAGAAGGACAAGGCCCGCGTTGGTGGCGTGCCCCGCCTGGGAAAGAACCCCGTCAGGCGCTAGTCGACGCCGCCAGAGCTGCGCGAGCTGCCAGAGCCAATGCTGTCAACCCGCCTGCTGCTGCTGTAGCTGCCACACCTGCCGCTGCCGTGTCGAATGCTCCCGTGGCCGCTCCGACTGTCGCTGCCGCCTTCACCTCCCCTATGCAGATATATTCCATTACGCTAGACGATGACGACGGCGGTGCGTCTGTGTCTGCTTCCTCGGGTGTGGTCGATAACGTGCTTCCTGATTTCAGATGTCCCGGGTCAGACCCTGTCATTCTTCTGAATAAGCACGTTACTCGTACCTTCCCTGATGTAGTAGACACAGTCCCATCAATCCTCATGTCCACATTATCGACTACGTCCTCTCCGGATATCCCGACATACCTCGACAGCGCTGCCACAGATACATGCGTGCGAAATTGGGCGAGATTCACAAGCTATGAATCACGCAACATATTCGGGAATGCTGCTGTCGGGGAGTTTCAGGTCGCGGGTCAAGGCAAAGCACGCTTCGACGTACGTGTGGATGGAGGTATTCACTCCATCGTCCTGGACGCCATGCATACACCGCAGTTTTCAATGAACCTGATCTCTTTGCCGGTTCTTGATAGACGCGGACTCCATGGTGTCTTGGGTAATGGCCGTCTGTCAATACATAAGCGAGACGGGACCAAGATTGTCGACGGGACGCTTACGCGGATGAGTGGGGACGGGAATTATACAAGGTCGACGTTGTCGACAACGTGGATCGTGCCGAAAACGGAATCATCGCCGCAATTGCAGGACGAGATCGTAATCAGCCGACCGACTTGGAGACCTGGCATCGGCGCCTAGGTCACAGTGATGTCCGAGTGATTGAACGGATGTCGCGTAGTTCGCTCGTGGATGCCTGAACATCGTGGGACGAGACCTGCGTGGGCTTTGCGAAGACTGCATTTACGGCAAACAAGACAAAATGCCGTTCGATGATGTGGTGATACATGAAACAAACCACTCGAACGCGTACATCTTGACCTGGGGGCAAATCGCGTGTCCCCAGCTGGTCGGTGCATACTATCTGATGCTGGTGTCAGATGGCGGAACGTCCATGAAGTTCCCGCTTTTCTTGGCGAATAAACGGGCCGAGACGACACTTGCCGTGTTCCGTGTCTGGTTGATTGAGGCGGAGGTGCAGACCGGGGACGATGTAAATGTGTCCAGATGGACCTAGGGCGGGAGTTTGATAATGCTCTCTTCCTCGGTTTCTGCGCGGAGAGAGGGATCATGGTTGAGAAGGTGCCTAAAGCATCATCAGCAGCGAATGGACACGTCGAACGTGGCAACCGTACCGTCATTGAAGGGGCACGCACACAGCTGATTGAATCAGGGCTAAATGCGCGTTTCTGGGCGGAGTCAGTCGTGGCGCATTGTTACGTGCGGGGATATATACCTTCGGCACGCCACCCCGAGGAGATTCCGTGGGTACGTTGGTTCCGAAAGACGGACAAGAATGGAATCTTGTCAAGCCGAACATCTCACATCTGCGTGCCTGGGGTTGTGTGTGCTGGGTGAAGGACCTTGACGATACAGAGGGGAAGCTAGGAAAGCAGGCATGGAAAGGGAACATGGTGGGTTACATGGGCCGCCGTGGGTACCGTGTCTACGATCCAAAGCGCATGCGGGTCTTCGAGGTCAGAAATGTGATATGCGAGGAGGGACTGCCTCATCGGACCCGACTCGTCGAACCTGAGGATGATCCCCTGCCTCAGGAACCCACACTTTTCGATACTGAAGACCCACCTGCTCCCGCGCCGACCGCGGCTGCCGCCCCTCCAGGTCCTCCTGCTCCACCGCCACTACCTCCTGTCCCGAGGCGGACGGAACGAATCCCGAAGCCTACCCAAGCGCTCCTCGAAAGCCAGGTTGCTGTCCGTGAAGAGGAGGAGGCACGGATTGCGGGAGAAGACTGGGCAAATGATTGGGAACACCCGACGGCAAATGCTGTTGATGTTGGATGGGAGGGATTTGATCACTGTCTCTTGCAAAATCCTGGGCATTTGCGAGCTCCATAAAAGGCGCTATTCCCCGTTCCTACCGCGAAGCGATGCGCGAGCCAGAGAATGGCTCCCGGCTATGAAAGCCGAAATTGACCAGCTCGAGTCCGTGGTGTATGGAAGCTTGTGGATTTGCCGGGCGGGAGAGCGCGCGATTGACGGAATGTGGGTGTTTTCGGTGAAAGAAGATGGCGGAGGCAGTGTGGTGAAGTACAAGGGCCGATATGTTGCACGGGGAGATGAGATGGTGGAAGGCAAAGATTTTGAGGTGAAATGGGCGATGGTTGCACGCCTCGAATCCGTGCGAATCGTCTTTGCGATTGCGGCTGTGAGACGTCTACATGTGCGGCAGTGGACTTTTCCGGCGCTTACCTCAATGGCGTTATGGATCGGCCGGTCTACATGAAGCAGCCGACGGGTTCATGAAGCAGGGGAGGAAGGAAAGTATGCTTGCTTCTCCGACCCATCTACGGTCTGGTACAAGCGGGTCACATTTGGTACAAGCTGCTGGCATCCGGATACACTGACCTGGGTACAAGGAGAATGCTGCAGACCCATGCATCCGCACTCGTTCTCGCGATGACGATTACACCATCACGTCTACGCACACTGACGACGTGCTCGGCGGTTCCTCATCCCCGAGGAAAGCTGTCGTGTCGTGGATGAATTTGCAGCCAAATGGGACCTGAAAGAGGTGGATGCAGAGTTACTGTTGGGTATCACAGTGGAAAAGCTGGACGACGGGTCGATCTCGCTGAGCCAAAGGTTTACTTCGAAAAGGTGTTGGCTCACTTTGGATTCGCCGAATTGCCTCCATTGTCCACGCCGCTTCCGCCGGGTATCAGATCCGTGCCTCGAGTTCGCCGTTATCCCCGGAAGATGCTGCCTTCATGAGCGACAAACCCTTTCGTCCCATCCTCGGTTGTCTCGCCTGGGGTAGTGGTGGAACATGGCCGGATATCGCATATTCTTGCTGCGTACTCGGTCACGTCCAATCAAATCCTTCTCCGGAACATTGGAGCCTTCTCGTCGGCGTCTTGCAATATCTTCGCGGTACTTTGGACTATGGGCTGAGATACTCACCGTGTGCCATTCCTAACGTTGCCGGCGGTGTGGGGATCAAACCTGAAGGCTTTGTGGATTCGGACTGGGCAGGATGCATCGACACCCGCCGCTCTACTTCTGGTTACATATTCTTTATGGGTGATGCACCGGTTTGTTGGTCATCCAAGCGGCAGCCAATCGTCGCCCTGTCAACGACCGAAGCCGAATACATTTCTCTCGCCCGAGGCGCTCAGCAAGCAATTTGGTTGAAGAACTGGCTCGCAGAAGTCTTTCTACCTCAGGAATTGCCTTTACAATTGCGTGGGGACAATCTAGGTTCCATCAGCCTGACAGAGACGACAAGGGCATGGTCTGTCCAAACACCTCGACATCCGTTGGCATTTTATCCGAGAACGTGTGAAGGAGGGGGAGATTGCCGTCTCATCCATCCCCGGGCGAGAAATGTTGCCGACATCTTGACCAAGGCCCTTCCGCGCGTCAAACATGACCGTTGTGTCGAGCAAATGGGCTTAAACTGGAGAAGACGGGCGCTTAGCGCCAGGGGAGTGTTGAGGAATGAAGGTGGTTATTTCCTTTCCTGGGATCTGGCGTAGAGGTCCAGGATCGGTTTCTCTTTATTAATATTTTGACGTCGATCGTTTCGGGCTGATATATAAGATACAAGTAGATTACGACGTCCCTCAGTCTCGCACTCCATCCGAGTGTGGCTGAGGGTACGTCTTCCATTACTTATTTATCCATGATCTTACTTACGGTATCTTTAGTATACTTCGTACTTACTACGTACTTCACAGGTACTGTAATATATTGAGTCTCGCACTCCATCCGAGTGTGGCTGAGGTATACTTCGTACTTACTACGTACTTCACAGTTTCCCACGGCTGTTAGGTATTACGGAAAGCGCCAGAAACGCGCTTTCGATTGCACCTACTTTTAAGGATTTGGTTATTGCCGTTTGCATATAATTTGGCACAGCCGTGATTTGATCAAAATCATGCCGTTTGATCAGCCTCACGATTCTGCCTATATCTCTACAACCACTGCATGTATCAACATGATTCATGCATGTAAATTCATTATTTCACTGTGCCGAATTTTGGGTGGTATAATCAATACATAATCTTCTGTACACAAAATTCAAGTGGTAGCAGGCTGTGTGATTTTTCACGGTCAGACAAGACACATTTTAGCAAATCTGAGACATAGGAAATGTTCATAGACACTATGACTCCATTTCCCCAAGTTTTTTGTGAATTTACATCACCCACTGCGTGTGCAGGACCACGACGAAAATGTCATATGACTGTGATGTCATCAATGACCGCTCTTCTCCTTGAATTTTGTGTACAGAAGATTATGTATTGATTATACCACCCAAAATTCGGCACAGTGAAATAATGAATTTACATGCATGAATCATGTTGATACATGCAGTGGTTGTAGAGATATAGGCAGAATCGTGAGGCTGATCAAACGGCATGATTTTGATCAAATCACGGCTGTGCCAAATTATATGCAAACGGCAATAAGAACTGACTGAGAAACGAGCATTTCAATCCCTCAACTAAAAGTTTTTCTTTTTTTTTTTTTTTTGCGCACTGCATCAATTATGCAAACAGCTGTAAGGCAAGATGTGACTGGAAGTAAGAAAAGAAAGGAGTGGATGGATTAAAAGGAACCAAGGTTCGGGTCGGAACCAGGTGGCGGAGAACTGGGCCGGGAGCTCGACAAGGAATCACGGCGACTATGCTGGGTGGGTCCTGCGATGGGAGACGAAGACGGACCAGCAGGGGGTCCGCATATTTGGCGTTGACAAGGTCGATGCGTTCACGTAAAGTGGCGGGTCGAGAACGCCGATCTTCAGCCATGTTGTAGTCTCAACGCAAAGGGGTCAGACGGATGTCAGTGTCACTTTTTGCATAGTTTATGGAGCCACCACAGAAAGGGCATATACCTACCAGAATGCCATCAATGGATCAACCCGGCATGGCTGGCTGGTATTTACTGTTGTATTGAATCCATCATTTCCTTCGAATTATACTGCAGTAGTGTTGTTCTTGTTTGTGCAATAGATTTCTGCATTGGGAATGACTCTGGGGCTTTCCCACAGTCAGGTATCAAAGCACCATTATGTAAAATGATTTGTAGAGAAGCAGAAAGTGATTTCTGGATTGGGAATGATTCCGGGGCTTTCCCACGGTCAGGTATCAAAGCACCATTATGTAAAAAGATCTGTAAAGAAGCAGAGAGTGCTAGGATATTGATTGGACATCAAAACAATAGCAGGTATGTTTTTCTGCACACAGGATACTGATGGGACATCAAATGTTGCCATCACATAATCATGTGACCAAAATGAAAGTTGTAGAGCAGGTCGGGGCTATATGTTTGTTCTATATCATTCTCTGGATCTCTTTTGTTGGCTGTAAAATGCAAAATACATAATTTTCAAAAAACAGGATACTGATGGGGCATCAAATGTTGCCATCATGTGATCATGTGACCATTATGTAAAGTTGTAGGGCGGGTTTGGGGCTATATGTTTGTTCTATAGCATTTTCAATGAATCTCTCTCATTAGCCTGCAAAATGCAAAATACCCGAAAAAACACAACACTTTTGCATTTCAGAATTCTGAAAAACTTGTTTTTGTCAGTGTTAGACCAAGCTAGATGCACAGCAATACAATAGCAATAATGTGTCCTCAATGTTTGTTGGATCAGGTGTCTCAGAGGCCTAATTTAATGGACTTCCCAATTTGGACCACTCATCCTAGAACCCCAAAAAGGCAATTTCTCTTATTTCAGTAGCTTCAGGCTATATATTGTAGAATAGATGCTTAGGACAGATTCTGAAGCATCTAATCACATGTCAGTGCTGTCCAACATCAATGCCCAGCACTCAATCAGCCCATATCAAGGCTGATTTCAGCCATTGCCTAATTGGGAGCACTCATCCTAGCACCCAAAAAGGAATTTTTTCGAATTTGAAGCATTCCTAGCACTACGGTGGGAGATTATTTTTTTTAGCAGATAGATCGCTACAAAACATGTCAACTTTTTCACAACTTCTTTCCCAAACCAGTAAAAGTTTCAAGAAAAGAATCACTCTTTCAGAACCTTTTCTTTGTCGGAAAATTGATTCTTTTTTCTCAAAGGAATGGGTGTTTGAAAAAAGTAGTTCTTTTTTGTAAAGAAAAAGAAGTTGAAAAAGGAGAAGGAAAAGTCCGTAACCATAGCAACCTTTGTTCTGAAACAAAGGTTGCTATGGTTACGGAGTTTTCCCTCTGGAAAAAGTAGTTCTTTTCTGTAAAGAAAAAGAACTACTTTTTTCAAACACCCATTCCTTTGAGAAAAAGAATCAATTTTCCAACAAAGAAAAGGTTCTGAAGGAGTGATTCTTTTCTTAAAACTTTTACTGGTTTGGGAAAAGAAGTTATGAAAAAGTTGACATGTTTTGTAGCGATCTATCTGCTAAAAAAATAATCTCCCACCGTAGTGTAGGGATATGTAGGTCTACTAACTGGTTCTTTGCATTCTAGAATGTTTGAATGTCTTTTTGTGCAACTTGTGGCTGTTGTTCCTAACTCTGTATTCCACTATTGGTATGTTTTATATGGAGACTTTTTTCTGCACCACAGCTGTGTAGAACACATATGTAGGTTGATGGACCACATAAAGCAGTTGATTTTGTCCCCAAATCATTGAATAGCAGTCCATGGGTGTGTTGTCTTGCTGTTATATCTGGAAAACAAAACATTTGATCTGCCATCAAATTGGCTTTCTGAAGGACCCAGTGGAGGTTCAGGCTCATATAAAGTATCCAAAATTTTCTTTTCAACCCAGAAACTTAGAAATGAGCATCTATATGCATACACCTAACTTGTGTGATGTCATATAATCTCTAATTTCTTGGAGAACATGAGTGTTTCAAACACTGTCATGTCAGCTGTGTACTATAGAGAAGAGTACATAAAACATGTGTGGGACCTATTGGATAATTCCCAGCTCATCAAATGATTTTCATGGTGTCATATTGAATCAGAATGGGAGGAATCAAATTCACTGATTTCACATCATTTGTGTGATACTGGGTGAGGGTTTGAGTTTCAAGGTCTGGGAAGTGAAAAATCGGAATCTCCTCAGAATTCTGAGTCAGAAAATGCCCAGACTCACAAGAATTGACCAATTCAATATGCCAAGTGCCCGGGGTGCATAGGCATTCATATGCACCTTTTCACTCCTTTGGTGATTTTGAGATCTCAGCAACCAATCATCCAAATCCTCTGAAACTATTTTTTTCTGAACCTGCTGACTGACAGAAACTCTTCTATCACCATTTTGGAGCATCTGGATGAACCACAGAGACACAATCAGAGAAACATGAAAAAGGTGATTTGTCACAATTTGGGCTATCACCGAAGAATTGAAGCAATTCTGGGGTACCTAATTTTTCTTTGAGATAACCCTGACTCTGAGAAGTCATGGTAGCTCCAAGGGACACACCTTTTCAGAGCAAAAACATTCATAAATAAAATTAGCTTGAATGACCCTTCTAACTTGCAGGGTAACTTCAATCTCCACTTGATTGTTGTTCATAGGCTTGAAAAGAATTTTTCTATATACCTACTTCATCACATCATCACCACCAGTGTGGTGGTATCTGCATTTTGATCTCCCATCAAACATACCTGTTGCAACCTATTCCAGCAGCTATAGGTGATTTGATGCAATCTAACATGGTTAGAATGCCTACATGTATGCTCTTGAACACATTCTATGCATTATAGAACCATACAGTGCATGGTAGGAGACCCACATGTTTTTTCAGCAAAGAACATGAATTATTGGCAGATAGAAACATACCATGTGGGTTCTAACAGTGTAGAAATGCAGCTGAAGATACATAGAAATTCATACAATAGTTCAATATACAAAGCCTGCCCTGGATCTCAAGGACCAGCGAAAATTTCCTTTTTGGGGTGCTAGGATGAGTGCTCCCAATTACACAGCTGCACCGATGGCGTAAGAAAACAGTATGATTTCACAACATGAGGATCTACTAAGACAGTCTTATGGAAGATGGAAACAGGGAGAACTTAAGAGTTCATTAAAAGCGAGGATTCATACGACTTTCCTAAGATTTGACTGACAGCGGTTAGGATATGTCCGCATTTGGACTACCGACGTGGCTCCTGCCCCGCCGCTCCCCGCCGCTCGTATCAGCATATGCACTCGATAAAGCATTGAATACAGAAGAAATGAATATATTATTGAACAGCTAGCTAAACTAGATGATTACATTGATCCCGGGTGACCCAGCAACCCGGAGAGAACATGCATGGACTCCCCAAGGATCCTTCTTAATCACTGCTACACATGGGCGAGGACATATCCATGGACGGGAGCCGCGCTGCTACAGCCATGAGATGAGCATCATGGCCCTGGGAAAGGCACGCACCGTGAAAATGGACCGCAACACCTCGTTTGATGAACGGTGTCGCAGACATCAGGGGGTCTGTGGTGCAATCAATGCAGGAAGAAGAAAGGAACGAGGGACATACCTTGAGACAGCGTTGATAACTGTTGTGCATTACGGCTCTCGCAAAGGCCGGATGGAAGGACACTGGGGAGGTGTGTAGTACTAGATGACCGGGCTCCGACGATGTTCGAGGTCATGAACTTGACTGTGAAGCAAGTCAACGCGAAGCTAAGAACCAGAAAATGAGAACACACCCAAAGGAATCAACCGTCAGGAAGTGCATAAGGTGTGGTGGCAGGGTCGAGGCAGAGCCGACTCAGCCGAGTGGGTGAATGCAGTCGCCCACCTATGTTGCGTGGCAATAAAAGGCATAAATGGTGATCTGCATGGTGTCGGGTGTGTAGGCGGTGGGCTTACCTGATTCATGGAAGTGGGAGCAAGATAGACCGCGACGGGCGGGAGGGCGACAAGTCAGACGAGCGTGAAGGGAAAAGGCTAGACTCGCAGGCCAGTCGACGTTCGCAAGCTCACAGACAGCCACGGGGTGCAGACAAATTGGGATAGACGGAAAATAGTTAGGACGATCAATCAACAAGCAAATAATCCGAAACAAACAACAGTGAGCTTGCGAACGGACTGGGCCCGCATGTCGCCTTTTTTGGTGACGACCGTCGGCCCCGCCATTTGAGAGGTGGGGACTTCTTCAAAAAACCTCCAAAATCTGCAAAAATCCGTCTCTGAGAAGCTATATCCATCTTAGATAACTTTTGATTCTCTATCGAATGAGCCTAACATGCTTTGGGTCAAAAATTTGAATAACACGGTGACAGACTACTAATACGTGTCAGCGCCGTCAGACCTCATTATTTACTCAAAAATGACACTTGTATCAATCGATAGAGAATCAAAAACCATCCAACTTTCATTATGGGACCTCGAGACGGGTTCTGACAACTTTTTGAAGTTTTTGACTAAGTCCCCACCTCTCAAATGCGGGGACGACGGTCGTCACCGAAAATGGCGACATGCGGGCCCAGCCGGTCCAGTGTCTTACGAGTTCTCGAGTAAAAATTCACCCGAATTGCGGATCACCGGACCGGATGGGGACGAGCCTAGGAAAAGGCAAGAGGATGTGGTTTGGTTTGGTGACTGTCACCAATTTATCGCCAAACAGTCACGCTCGGAATTATCCGACCTGAAGAATGATTGATGTGACACCAGGTGACCTCTTGTGCGCGGTCGGAAGTCCAAACGGCATTAGATTTTGACAGGTCTTAGAAATATTCTAAGAGCAGTGGTAATACATTCCTAAGAGACGAAATCTCAAGACATTTTCATGACTGAGTTAGTAGAAATGTAAAATCAAGTTATAAGAATTCGTAAGTCACGAGTTCTTAAGATATCATAAAATTCCCGTGCAGCTGTGTAGGCAATGGCTGAAACCAGCCTTTGTATAGGCTGATTGAGTGCTGGGAATTGACATTGGACATCACTGACATGTAATTGAGTGCTTTGGAATCTTTCACAAGCATCCATTTCACACTGTATAGCCAGAAATTCATGAAATAAGAGAAATTGCCTTTTTGGGTTCTAGGATGAGTGGTCCAAATTGGGAAGTCCATCAAATTAGGCCTCTGAGACACCTGATCCAACAAACATTGAGGACACATTATTGCTATTGTATTGCTGTGCATCTAGCTTGGTCTAACACTGACAAAAACAAGTTTTTCAGAATTCTGAAATGCAAAAGTGTTGTGTTTTTTCGGGTATTTTGCATTTTGCAGGCTAATGAGAGAGATTCATTGAAAATGCTATAGAACAAACATATAGCCCCAAACCCGCCCTACAACTTTACATAATGGTCACATGATCACATGATGGCAACATTTGATGCCCCATCAGTATCCTGTTTTTTTGAAATTATGTATTTTGCATTTTACAGGCCAACAAAAGAGATCCACAGAGAATGATATAGAACAAACATATAGCCCCGGACCTGCTCTACAACTTTCATTTTGGTCACATGATTATGTGATGGCAACATTTGATGTCCCATCAGTATCCTGTGTGCAGAAAAACATACCTGCTATTTGTTTTGATGTCCAATCAATATCCTAGCACTCTCTGCTTCTTTACAGATCTTTTACATAATGGTGCTTTGATACCTGACCGTGGGAAAGCCCCCGGAATCATTCCCAATGCAGAAATCACTTTCTGCTTCTCTACAAATCATTTTACATAATGGTGCTTTGATACCTGACTGTGGGAAAGCCCAGAGTCATTCCCAATGCAGAAATCTATTGCACAAACAAGAACAACGCTACTGCAGTATAATTCGAAGGAAATGATGGATTCAATACAACAGTAAATACCAGCCAGCCATGCCAGGTTGATCCATTGATGGCATTCTGGTAGGTATATGCCCTTTCTGTGGTGGCTCCATAAACTATGCAAAAGTGACACTGACATCCGTCTGACCCTTTGTATAGAGACTACAGCTACGGTGAGAAATGAAGGGAATGACGCACCCAGAGATTCCAGGCTTTAGCGGTGGAATTGGGTGGGGACCGTCCGGGGGGATATAGCAGTCGAGATACTCGTGCACGTCTTCGCCATCGTTCCGAAGACCGCCACCGTCACTTGGAGCTGCTTGGCAAAGGTTTTGTAGTGCTAACGAGACTAGCATTCGGATGGTACATCAGTTCACATGTGGTCGTACAAATGCACGTACTCCTCAGCTTTCCCCTTGATTCGTTTCCCGAGTTGTTGGGGGCCAAGACGTACATATCCGGGAGGATATCACCGCCGATCCTTTTATAAACGGCTGTCTTGCTGTCGCCAGATGTGTTCTGGGAGTTGTAGATGAGTACGAGTCCGAGTCAAAGGCACTGCGACGCACCTCATCTTTGCCCTGCTTCCCAAAAAGAACGATCCGGTTCTCCTTCTGCTCCATCTTCCCGATGAGAGCCCATACGAGCTCCGGAGTCCACTTGATTGACGGCAGCGAAGGCTCCTTCTCGCGACGATTGACGGCATTTGGAGGTTTTTTTTGGTCGTGCTTCCTCGGGATCGGCGAAGCTTGACGGCCTTGGTTTTAGCCATGGTGTATAAGGTAGTGGGTAGTAGAGATAATAAAGAGTGTATTGAGGCAGGTATTGAGGGTATATAAGGAGTGTGCTGGGCGGTATGTGACTAACAGTCACTAGTACCGCCATGCCGAATCTGCAAATCAACCGCATCACGGCCGAAGCTAAGCGAGAAAATGCAGAAAAGCGAAAAATGCAGAAAAAGCAAAATGCAGTTTTACTTTGAGCACCCCTACTCTTTTGACAGAATATGTCAACAAGTGCACCGAGGGTCAATTAAATGACGAATAATTAGAATTCCTCGTGAAGCTATCATTCCGAGGAACGCTAAGTCGATGGATTATGATCGCGCATGTCCGCGACGGGGACGGTCGAGATTTAGTGAAGGGAGATGATACGACTGCTAAATAAACAGGCGTGTAATCTTGCATTTTGCAATTTTGGTGCGCACACCAATGCCTCTATCTGGTGATATACAATCAGGGTCAGAGTTGAGCTCCGAGCTGCTGATCGAGTGTTAATGATGCATATACGAGCGGGAATTCAGTAGTATGGTAAATACTTGGCTGTTCTACCAATTGGCAGTCGGATATACCAACTCGAAAGGGTTCCGAGGAACGAAATGCTAGGCACCATACCCAGGAGATATACCCATAACAAAAGACCATTGCACGAACATATTCCGAGGAAGACTTTTTCAAGATTTCTTATTAGGAAAATGATTGTTTCGGGAAATATGCATATTGCAGACTTCCGAGGAACTATAAATAGTGCGTCTAGTAGGAACAGTGGTTCCGAGGAACTGGAATATATGAAGAATACTATATTTGGGTAATAACCAACCCACAGAGAGGAAAGAATGGCTTTCCTCGGAATCGAACTCAGGCCCGAGGAACACTTCGGGGTCGGAATTACTCGTCGGGAATATCGGCTTTTCACGGTGGCATGATTTGCGCGACATTACGGCATGACCAATTAAGATAACATAAAGAAAAGGAGTAGTACTCTGGTGCCGCGCATACACGCGTACCCGGCAGCGAACCCTCGCGCCCTGGCTCCACAATTGAGGCCGGAAAAGGTATAATGAAAGGCACAGGGCGGAAAGGTCGAACCAATAGGCAGAGAGAGAGCAGGACGCGCGTCCGGCAGCTCCCTCGGAAGGGTTCTTGGCAGTCCCTCGGGATAATCTGGCTGACTGTCAGACCCAAAAACAGGCATATGAACGCGCGAGGCATCGGAGAAATAAACACCACCACTCAATTATTACTGTAGAATATTTACTCATCACTCTTGTAAAAATGTATATAAACCCACCAGAAACGCGAGGAACAGTATCATATCGAACCCCCCACTTGCCCAGACCTCGGTCCAAGCTAGTAAAACGGTTGCGGTGTGGTCTGTGACGTTCCGCGGAGATTTGTTACCAAACATTTCTTAGCTAGTTACATATAAAGTGAATTTGTTGGCATAACCAAAGTGGGCGTGTTGTGTGCGTGAGTCAATCGAGGCCACCCTCAAATAAGCTTTCAAAGGTACCCGAGCTCTGGTTCAACTTGGGTCAATTGTGTGAATGGTTCGCTGTAGCACAGTTCCTCTCCGTGTTGCATCGGGGTTGTAAATTGTTACTAGGAAGTACGCTGGGTTAAACCCCCGGGTGTTCTACTGAGGTTCGCAAGGTTTCGCCCCTTGGACGCTTCAAAAACCTTTCCGAGGAACACACTTCTATGGAAGGATACGTGTAGCAAAATTATTTTTTCACACAACTGGCTGTTTTTTGGCAAAAATAGCACAACTTCATGTAATTCACGGAAAAAAACAGCATGTCAGACACATCAGAGAATATAGCACACGCAGAAAAGAGAGAGGAAAAGCACAACTTATTTTACTGACACAACTCTCAGAGTAGTAGAAAAATTGCACTACCCCAAATTCCAAAATTCGCACAACCCAGATTGCGCACAAAACAGTGCAACCCAAAGTGGACAAATTTGGCACAACCAAAACATGGTTGGAAAAATTGACACGACCTGCCATTTGTCAAAAAAAAAAGGCACAACCTCAGACCCTAAGTTTGAATGGTCTATGTTGCCTAACTGAATTTCTTTCCCATTTAGTGACATCGATGTGACATTCAGCCGAGTGATCGGAAACACAGCAGACAACAAACAGGCTGCGGCCAGTAATACATGCAGAGCTGTCAAACGGCTGATCAGCAATGATTAGGGGTGGAACAGATCCTTCAAATACACTGGTTTCCAACAGAATACGGTGGAATCAGGGAGGCCAATAGTATTTTGCATTCAACATTGGAAAGCCAAATGATACCCCATAGTCGCCGACGGTGGCCCGATGATGCCTGCCGAGATGCCGGTGTCATGCTCCAGCCAGTGTAATGTATGGTGCATCATGCCCACCGCGGGCAACAGGCTATCACCGGATCAATGAACTCTCCCGGCATCCTGCAGCATCCAGTGTCACACCATGAAGTCAGAGATCAATGTATAATCCCAATGGGAAGTTGGGAACACAGGTTATGTTGTTTTTGTGGACTCTGGATCCGGGGTTGTGTCACTTTTAGATTTCCAGTCAGGTTGTGCCTTTTTCTTCGGAGGTTGTGCTTTATTTTTTTCAGGCTCTGAAGATGTTACCTTTTGGCGAGTTGTGTAAACTGCATGACTCCGGGGTGATGCCTTTTTTTTCGGACTTTGAAGCTGTTGCATTACAGCAGAGATGTGTTTTTTTCCTCAACTGAGGGTGGTGTTTTTTTGTGAATTTTGCAATAATATTGCTACACGTATCCTGCCGTACTATCACTTCGAGGAATCTAAATATAAAAAACCTATACATTGTTCATTCGTGTACTTTGTGACCGAAATCTACCAATCCGAGGACTCTTTAGTTCGAAGTTTGATCTGATACGTTTCTAAGAAACGACGAGTGCTTTCCGAGGAAACATTAATCTTACCTGTATACTGCAGGGTGACCCGAACTCAAATTGTTGAGACTTCTGACATACCAAAGGTTCATTGGTTTATTGTGTGTGTGTGTGGATTGAAGGTTTTAAGTGGTAGTTGCTTCACAGTAACGTTCCGCGGAAGATCTTAAATCTATTTTAAAGTTCACGCTAGTGTGTCGGAGTCGCCGTCTCACCGGGCTCTGGGAAACGGCTGACTACCGCGTACTATTGCACCTGAGGTGACCAAGGGGAACTACAACAAGCCCGAAGTACTATGGCTGCAACCAGCAGCTGTTGAGAAAACAGTGTACAGTACGCAAACTCTGAAGGACAAGAGCCGGCCGCTCTCGGCAGCAACTGCCAGCACTTGAACCAACATATCTACAGAAGGCTGCTATTCGGTGGAATGTGATATGACACCGGTAGTGAGTACAACTGTAAAGGAACGAACGAAGTTGTAATAGAAAGAACGACGAACATGCCGGCGGACAGATAAACATCTTCCAGGCGGTACGGAAGGACAAGATCACAAGCCGAGGGAGTTTGATCAAGGACTGATTAGACTACCACCGCTTCGGAAAGATAGAAAGGCTACCTTTGCAAGTCAAATTCAACTGGCATTAGTGGTCAGTATTGAAGGAATATTGAAGAAGGCTATGAGACTGGTGATGTCGACTCAGTCTTCCGGAATACGAAGAGTCGGTATGCGGGCCGCCGGCAAGTTGGAAACCAGCTGCCGGGCCTTTCTGGATAGTCAGTCATGTGCGGTAACAACTGCGGGTAACTGAGCGCCAAGCACGCCATTCTCACGAATTATTAGAAATCGCCAAGAAAGACAAAATACCGAAATCCTGATTGGCCGCCGGCACTTTCGCAACATTCGGACTTGCCGCCGGCTTTACTCGGACTAGGTGCACGGACCATATTTCCTTATTAAGATACCAAGTTCAAATTGTATAAAAAGGCGTAGTTTTATCATGTACAGCAGTAGAACCTGCCGGAGTAAACCCTACCCAGTAGATCATACCGGCCGTCTTCCGAAGCACTGGGAGCGGACAATTGAAATATTTGATTGAGAATACAACCGAAGTCAGATAAGAATAAGAATCAGAAAAGTGAACCTTGAGTTCAATACGAGAACAAAGTGAACTTGAAAGCCGCCGGCAGTCAGAACACCCCGCGAGTTAAAATACAACCGCCGGGCATTTAATTTGCCGCCAGTTAAGAAAAGGTCGCTACCTTGTACTTTCTGATATATTCTGAATACACTTCAGTTTGAACACTACTCTCAAATAATACATTTCCGTAGCCCACACAGGTTGAAAAGAACCGCCAGGTAGCGCCGCCAGTTCCAGACTGCCGCCGCCTGACTATTGAAGTTGGAAACATTGGAATATCATACGCGCTATTGTGATTCTGAAGGACGATACGCCTGTCCTACTACCCCGAACACACCCACGAAGCATTGATTGGAGTTGTGATTTATTTTGAGATTGAGGGATTTGTTAGCTTGAGCCTTGCTCGCTTTCAATTAGAAACTTAGTCTTCATTTGATTTCACGGCTGCACCTACGTGCACCGTTTCATCGTGAAAAGCCGATATTCCCGACGAGTGATTTCGGCACAAAAAGTGTCCCTCGGGCCTAAGTTCGACTCCGAGGAAAGCCATTCTTTCCTCTCTGTAAGTTACGGGTAGTCCCATAATAGTATTCTTCATATATTTCCAGCTCCTCGGAGCCACAGTTCCTCCTAGATGCGCTATTTATAGTTCCTCGGAAGTCTGCAATATGCATATTTCTCGAAACAATTGTTTTCCTATTGAGAAATCTTGAAGGCTGTCCTCCTCGGAATATGTTTGTGCACAGGTCTTTCGATATGGGTATATTCTCCTGGGTATGGTGTCTAGCATTTCGTTCCTCGGAACCCTTTTGAGTTGGTAATACCGACTGCCATTTGGTAGTACAGCCAAGTAATTACCATACTACTGAATCCTTGCTTGTATATGCATCATTAACACTCGATCAGCAGCTCGGAGCTCGACTCTGACCCTAATTGTATATCACTAGATAGAGGCATTGGTGGGCGCACCAAAATTGCAAAAATGCAAGATTACACGCCTGTTTATTTAGCACGGTCCACGCCAAACTGCGCGCATCACACGGTCCGGTCTGAACCGTCAGATTTAGACACCCCGGCGCGCCCCGCCAAACGGCTTAAATCCACACGACTAAGTAGCAGTCTTTGTGGAGACCTCTAGCAGCATAAGTGGCAGCATGCAGTAGCAGCATTTTTTTCAAGCTGGTTAGCTAGCTTGGTACACCCCCCATACCACAAAGCTAACTAGCTTTGAAATGTGGAAGGCACAGGTGAGCTCTAGACACTGCTAGGCTCTTTCTTGCCTGGGCCGGGTACATCCAGCCAACTTCCCTCACTTCCCTCAAATAGAAGGCAGTCTACATCAAGGAAGATGCACCTTCCTTTGAAGAGGCAGAGTGTAGAAAGGATTGATCCCAGAAACTTATTCTACGGGCTTTTGGGATGAAAAAAATTATATTTTGTTTTGGAACGAAGGCTTCAAAAATGTTGAAAGAAGTTGTGAAGAAGTGTCAACAGTTTTGACATTGTGTGATAACTTACACAAAATTTTGATCAGAATATCAAAAACTTTTAGGCTGCTCAGATATTTTAGATCAAAGTGTATCAATTACCGAGTGAGGTTTTTCCCTGATGAGGAGTCATTTTCCTTGCTTATCACTGGCTTTCAGGCTGAGTCCAGTCCTAAACATCACTAGGTGACAGGGGGTCATGAACTGAACATGGTGAAACTAAGTAATGAGCTGCCCATAGAGGATGTACCAGAATGGTTGCGATAGGCGTTTGATGGCACCTAATGGCCGGTTGGAAGCCTATCTGTCAAGCTAGTGCCTATCGCCGCACCACCTGTATCTGTTCTGCTGGCTGACATTCTAGCTCGGCATTGCTGATGGCATCAGCTTGGTATTTGCTGGAGATTTAGTAGCTGATCCTGAGTTGAACCCTCTTATGCCTTAGTAGAAATCATTAAATTAGTTGTATTTTATTCCCTTCACTCACAGCTCGGTCAAGGAGAGGTCCAGTATGCAGTCCAGCTCACTCACAGTGGATACAGAGGCTAACCACCCATTCACAGTGGATACAGAGTTCACCCATTCACAGCTGAAACCAGGGGCAAGCTTCACAAAAACCAAACAGTGTCTCTAACCGCCTATGCAATGCTGGATCCCAATAATTTGTGTAGTACTAGCTGGGGGGGCTACAAACACAGCGTGATCAATTATCAAACCTCCATCAGATAGGAAGCTGATGCCGTGAGGGATGCTGGGCAGACACAGCCGGTCTGGCGATAGGGATAGGCACTAGCTTAACAGATAGGCTTACGACCGGCTGTTAGGTGCTATCAAACGCCTATCGCAATCAAAACTGTTGTGCCTCTGTATCCAGTCACTTCAGTGCCTCAAAAGTTCAAATATTGTCAAGATCAGACATCTCTGACAGATCAGAGGCAGATTCCAGCGGACTCGGGCTCTTATGTAAACAACCATCACTTCCTTTTGATACACGTGTAGCACATGTGTCAAAAGGAAGTGTGAAGTGCTTGTCACAGTGCATCACTGTGTAGAGCCTTATAAATGTGCAGACCCTGGTTATCTCCCACCCTCTGGTCCCTCTTTGATCACTTGCTGGCCACCATCTGGTGGCATCTCTTTCTGTGTCTGCCTCTAATTTGCAGTCATAGAAGACTTTCTATCAAATGGGTTCTATGCCAATAAACATTCATGGTGCGAGAAAAATAAATCATAATACATAATACCAATGCTAGTATTCATTCACCTAGGAGGCACTGGAGGTGCTGGAGGGGAGGCTTGTAGACAGGGTGGCAAAGGAGGTACTGGAGGTGGTCCCATTGTGCACACTGGTTCTGGAGACATGGTATTCACCAGGGCAGCAAAAAGCAGGAACATGAGGCCACTCGTGAAACCATTATTAACTGGTTTTCTCCCATCAATTTCTTTCTGCGGCATGCAGACATCTCTTATGCTCGGGTAGAAGGAACTGGTGAATGGTTTGTTCAGCATCCATCCTTCAGACAGTGGAAATCTGGTTCCAATAGCACTCTGTGGTGCGATGGAATGCGTCAGTATCTCTCTATCCTAGTTGTCTTCAGACTGACTAGGTCTAATTTTCTAGCTGGTGCAGGAAAGACAATTCTTGCGTAGGCTACCTCTCAAGTCTCTGCTTTCAACTGTCAATGCTAAAAATGATACTTCATACTAGATCTAAAGTTGTAGATCATCTCAGGCCCTTGCCATTCACAAACATGGAAGAGATTGGCGTAGCCTGCATCTACCTGAATTACAAAGAATCTGACAGCCAAACACCTTCTGACCTTCTTGCAAGCCTTTGGAGGCAGCTTATAGAAGGCAAAGAAGTTGGCTTTGGCACAGAAACTTTATACAAACTGCATAAAGAGAGGGGCACCAGGCCATCTCTGAATGAGGTTTTCAGCACACTCAGATCCAGCATATCCCAATTCTCAAAGGTGTTCATTGTTGTTGATGCTATTGATGAATATTCAGAGTATCAGCGAGGGGATCTGCTCCAGAATCTCGTGGCAGTGGGCAGCAACATTAACTTATTCATAACTACGCGTCAAGTGTTTCTCCAAAGGGATTGGGTCTTCCAAATCTTGTATCATGGAATATTGCAGCAGCACAAGAAGATATCAAAATTTTCATCAACATGCATATCAAAAGATCTCAGTATCTATGTAAACACATTGAACAAAAACCTGAATTACAGAAGGAAATTCTATCAAAGATCATTGGCAGTGCAGATGGAATGTGAGGTTCCAAGAAGCAGCAACTACACATGTACTGACACACACTTGATCAGGTTTTTACTTGCCAAGTTGCATCTTGAATCTCTCCGGGAGAAGCTTACTGTGAAGGCAGTTCAGAAAGCACTCAAGGATCTACCAAGAGGCTTAAATGCAACTTATGACAGTGTGATTCAAGGACGCATTGAACAGCAAACAAAGGAAAAAAAGCAGATTGCCTACTCAACCTTGGCATGGGTTATGAATGCAAAACAGCCATTGACTGCCTCAGAGCTGGAAACAGCACTTGCTGTTGAGCCAAATACACAAAGGCTGGATGAGGACAATGTTATGGACATTGAGACCATTCTTTCTTTGTGTGCTGGTCTGGTTGTATTGGACAAGGAATCTTTGGTGGTGCGATTGGTACACTACACTATGCAGGAATACCTTGAACAATTCCACTCTGCCAAATTTGAAGGTGCACAAACAGAAATCACATCTACTTTGTTGACATTCCTTGCCTTTGAGGGATTTCCGGATCAGTCATGGAAATCTGAAAGTCTACCCTCCCTCACTGAATATTCACAGCACTGTCTAGTGCATGCTGCTGGACAGCCAGAGATCAAATTGCAAAAGGAGATACTCAGATTCCTATATCAAGCTTTCGAATGGAGAGAAGTACTGTGTTCTGAAACCTACCTGGATGAAAGGGTTTGGGTTTCACAGCCATGGGATTATCAATATTGGCCATCAAGACCTGGTGCTCTGTGGATTGCATCAGCTGCAAATCTGGTAGGAATAACAAGGTTTTTATTGAATCAGCAGTCTCTGGAACTGTTGCAGAACCTTGAAAGCCCAGAAATTATAGTGGCAGCACACTATGGCCACACAGATATTGTGTCTCTCCTTCTGGACAAAGGTGCTGATGTCAATGCAGTGGGAGACAATTATGGGAGTGCCTTACAAGCTGCTGCTGCACGAGGCCATATAGACATTGTGTCCCTCCTCCTGGACAAAAACCCTGATGTCAATGCAGCTGCTGGTGACTATGGGAATGCCCTGTATGCTGCTGCTAAGAGAGGCTACACAGATATTGTGTCCCTCCTTCTGAAAAATAACGCAGATGCCAATACAGGTGGGTACCACGGTTGGAGTCCCTTGCAAGCTGCTGCTGTACGAGGCTACATAGACATTGTGTCCCACCTTTTAGACAATGGAGCTGATGTTAATGCAGCTAAAGGTGAATACGGAAGCGCCTTGCAAGCTGCTGCTATGGGAGGCCACACAGACATTGTGTCCCTCCTCCTGGACAAAGGTGCTCATGCGGATGCAGCTGGGCACTATGGGAGCACCTTGCAAGTTGCTGCTAGGGGAGGCTATACAAACATCGTGTCTCTGCTTCTGGACAAAGGCGCTAATGCCAATGATGTGGGACGCTACTATGGAAGTGCTTTGGAAGCTGCTGCTAGAGGAGGCTACACAGATACTGTTTCCCTCCTTCTAGACAAAGGCGCTGATGCTAGTGAAGCAGTGGGGCTCCTACGGGGACGCCTTGCAAGCTGCTGCTATGAAAGGCCACACAGATATTGTTTCCCTCCTTCTAGACAAAGGTGCTAATGCCAGTGCAGCTAGAGGCTCTTATGGGAGTGCCTTGCATGCTGCTGCTAAGCGAGGCTACACAGACATCGTGTTCCTCCTTCTGGACAAAGGTGCTGATGCTAGTGTAGATGGAGGCTCCTATGGGAGTGCCTTGCGAGGTGCTGCTGTGGGAGGCCGTACAGCTCTGGTGCACATCCTTCTGGACAAAGGTACTGATGCCAATGCAGCTGGAGGCTCTTATGGGAGTGCCTTGCAAGCTGCTGCTGTAGGAGGCCACACAGATATTGGTTCCCTCCTTCTAGACAAAGGTGCCAATATCAATGTAGTTGGAGGTGACTATGGCAGTGCCTTACAAGCTGCTGCTGTAGGAGGCTTCACAGATATGGTGTGCTTCCTTTTAGATAAAGGTGCTGATGCCAATATGGCTGGGGCAACTATGGTAGCGCTTTGCAGGCTGCTGCTAAGCAAGGCCAACACAGCCATTGTATGCCTTCTTCTAGACAAAGGCGCTGATGCCAATGTGGGTGGAGGCCACTATGGAAGTGCTTGCAAGCTGCTGCTGAGCAAAACCACACAGACATTGTGCGCCTCCTTCTAGACAAAGGCGCTGATGCCAATGCAGCTGGTGGCCACTATGGGAGTGCCTTGCAAGCTGCTGCTGCACTAGGTTTGCACAGACATTGTGTCTCTCTTCTGGACAAAGGTGCTGATGTTAATGCAGCTGGAGGTCACTATGGCGAGCCTTGCAAGCTGCTGCTCAGCAAGGCCACACAGATATTGTGTCCTTCTTCTGGACAAAGGTGCTGATGTCAATGCAGCTGGAGGCAGCTACAGCACTGCCTTGCAAGCTGCTGCTAAGCTAGGTCACACCCCCATTGTGTCCCTACTTCTAGACAAAGGTGCTGATATCAATGCAGCTGGAGGCCACTATAGGAGCGCTTTGCAAGCTGCTGCTCAGCAAGGCCACACCAACATCTTATCCCTGCTTCTGGACAGAGGTGCTGATGTCAATGCAGCTGGAGACCGCTATGGCAGTGCCTTGCAAGCTGCTGTTGTGGAAGGCCATACAAACATTGTGTTCCTCCTTCTGGACAAAGGTGCTGATGCTAATGCAGCTGGAGGCATCTATGGAAGCGCCTTGCAAGCTGCTGCTATGCGAAGCTATACAAATATTGTGTCCCTTCTTCTGAACAAAGGCGCTGATGTCAATGCAGCTGGACGTCGCTATGGAGCCCTTTGCAAGCTGCTGCTATGGGAGGTCAGATAGACATTGTGTCCTTGCTTCTGGACAAAGGTGCTGATGTCAATGCTGCCGAACGCCCCTATCAGAGTGCCTTGCAAGCTGCTGCTGAGCGAACCACAAAGACATTGTTTCTCTCCTTCTGGACAAAGGTGCTGATGTCAACGCAGCTGGAGACCGCTATGGCAGTGCCTTGCAAGCTGCTGCTGAGCGAAACCGTATAAACATTGTGTCCCTCCTTCTTGACAGAGTGCCGATATCAATGCAGCTGGCGGTGACTATGGGAGTGCCTTGCAAGCTGCTGCTGCACTAGGTTATACAGACATTGTGTCCCTCCTTTTGAATAAAGGTGCTGATGTCAATGCTGCTGGACGCCTCTATCAGAGTGCCTTGCAAGCTGCTGCTGAGCGAAACCACAAAGACATTGTGTCCCTACTTCTAGACAAAGGTGCTGATGTCAATGCAGCTGGAGGCCCTATAGCAGTGCCTTGCAAGCTGCTGCTGAGCAAAACCACACAAACATTGTGTCCCTTCTTCTGGACAGAGGCGCCAATGTCAATGCAGCTGGAGGCCCTTATGGCAGTGCCTTGCAAGCTGCTGCTGTGCTAGGTCGCACAGACATTGTATCCCTCCTTGTGGACATGGCGCTGATGTAAATACAGCTGGAGACCACTATAACAGTGCCTTGCAAGTGGCTACTGAGCGAAACCACACAGACATTGTGTCCCTCCTTTTGAACAAAGGTGCTGATGCTAATGCAGCTGGAGGCCATTATGGGAGTGCTTTAGAAGCTGCTGTAGAAAGCCACAGAGATATTGTGTCTTCATCCAGCCAAGAGGCACCATCCCTTATGCTACCCAAATAGCCCATGTCAGTGAGGAGAAAAACTGAAAATGTATGTTCAATTTTGTCGGCATCCATACCTGCTCTGACCACTTCTAACTTACAACTAGCTGTTCACACTCTGTGATATTCCACTGGTGTCTGATTCCGAGTACTTTATGTAATCGGTTTTTTGATTTTTTACGTGGAGGTTTTTCAGACGTGGTTAAAAGTCAGAACCACCTCATCCTTGTAATACTTGAGGCCACCGAGTCACAATTTTTGTTGACTTTCAATGAACACTACAAAAGCCTTACTTTTGCTGACAAATGTGGCTATGCCAAATTCCTTTTCCTTCTACCGCACCAACCTTTTTGTTTTTCTCTCTCAAAACTTGAAAATCTTGTTTTGTGTCTTCTAGTCTTCCTTCTTTGAGTTTTCTCGTTCATCCGGTGTTTTTTTCTTTTCAAGAAAAATGAAAAATTCTTCCGGGGTTCCAACGTTGTCCATTGTATCTACGGAGTGCGTGCATTCAAGCTTGTGTGGTCAGTGAGTGGCACTGGACTTATGGCCTACCTGTTACAACCTGTTGATCTAATGGTGCAGTAAGGGGTTCAGATGTCCCATGTTCGATTCCTCCAGCCTGCAAATTGTTTTGGTCCTTGTGTGCAGTACGTCTGAGATCTGCTGTGTTCTGCTCCCTTTGATACATACTGTACTATTTCGACCGCATGTTCACGGCTTGTGACCTGTGACCACTGAAGTTCACTTTGATCAGTTCAAATTACTATATATGGATCTATAGTGGTGCAAGCACCCTTCCCCTACTCTGATTTTTTCATCAGCTCTCACAGGGCATCCTTTGCAAAACATTGAAATTCTGTTTGATTTAATCTGTGAAAGTCTTCGTATTTAAGCAGTATCGGAGTTCAGATGTGGATCACTGAGTTCAGATGTGGATCACACGGCAAACATCGCACATGAATCTTCAACATAATTGTTATTAGTCAAGATCAAAAATTGATTGTACACTTTTGAGTGTAGATCAGACTTTCAGCCCCACAGAACCCTACCTCTGTTACATAGAGTAGGGGAAGGCCGGCGAAGCCGGCACGCAAAAATGATGGTATCATTGACATATTTGGGTTGTCAAGGGCAGTGACCTGTGACCTTTCAAAGATTTGTTCAGTTCAGCAGGTGCTGTGACCTGTGACTGAACATGCGGTCGTAATAGTACAGTATATTTCGATGTCTGTGTGCATTGCGTTTCGATCTTCTTGTGTGCGTTTTGTCCGCTCCGAGTCAGTCGCAGAAATCCATTCAAGTGCTTGAGCATTGACCCCAAATCTAAGATCAATGATAATTGAGGGTTGGCAGGCACAATAACTCGGCAAACTGGTGGGTAAATAAATTTTCAAATAAAGTACGAGGTCTGCCAGGCTCACATGGCCCCACACCCCAAGTCTTACATAAGTTCAATTTCCCCAGTGATAAAAAAGCACAATAGTCTTTCCATACTCTCCAATATTCTCAAAGTAGTACAAAGTTTCCTCAGTGATCGCATGTACACTTAATGAATGCCCGTGTTCTTTGTATATGTCAGCATGTCTTAATGCAGGTTCTTGAATGCCGGATCAGGCAACCGGCCATTACTGTACTATTTCGACCAAGTGTTCATCAATTTGGAATTTTTGGAGTCTGAGATGGCCGAAAAATTTTCTTTTGATTTATAGCGATTTTTAAAGGCCTCAAAAAAGTTTGAGGGTCCTTATTGGACAAAACCTGAAATTATGCAGTAAAATATGTGTTTTGCACCAACTCCTGCAAGAAATTGCAAGATCTTCCTCTGTTTGAAAGTTGTGACAAGATCTTGCCACATCTTGCAAGATTGTGCAAGATTATGTTTGTTTCATGATCACTGCATTTTAACTTTTTGGGCATCAGGACCAAGATCTTGCTCTGTATTGGATCAAGTTGATTGCTAGCAAAGTAGACACTCCTATGGAAACAAATTCCATTCCTCTACCTAATAATCTCACATAACACCTCTAGTTAGAGGTGGAACACCTGTAGGTGTTCCAGTTCCAGTTAGAGGGGATAACCACAATTTCCCACATGCTGCAGAATATGCTGTACATATGTCGTGAATATGCTGCAGATAGGTTCCACCTAGTACTGTAGGGACTTAGAGCATTTCAGAGGGCCTGTCTTAGTCATCGTCGGGCGTCGGGTGCCGCCGTCGGGGCGGCCCGCCATGTCCCAAAAGGAAATTCACTAAAAAATCACGATAAATTCACCAAAAAATCAGGACATATTTTGCATGACATAAAAACATATTACTGCACTACTCAGCACCCAGCGCCGGCCCATAATAGCCCGGCGGGCTTTTTTTCCCCTTCTCTGCTCTCACCGTATTCAGGCGACCAGCGGCGGGATGTGACGGGCCGCTGGAGGTGATAGATGCCGCTGTTGAGGGGATGGCAGGTGCTGGAGCGTCAGACGCAGGCGCAGTGGTAGTCGCCGAGCCGGGTGGAGGCAGCGCGGATGTTGAGGGGATGTCGGGTGCTGGGGCGTCAGATGCAGGCGTGGTGGTAGTCGCCGAGGCGGGTGAAGGGGGCACGGAGGTCTCCGCAGCTGTCGGTTGGGGGGCGGTACCTTTGTGCAGCGGGCGGGGAGTAGGGCGCTTGTTGTTGCCCTCCTGGTGGGGTGCCTCCTGCGCAGGGGAAGCCCTGCGTTCACCACATATGCCTGCCATTACTAGTAATGTACTTGTTCTTTAGGGCCATTGCTTCGCATGGCAATCCGAGTCTGTTGGAATTTCATGTATCTAGTTGTTGACTGAGTCTATTGTTTTCCTTTAACAATCTCAGACAGTTGAACTCTGGATTGAGTCAGGGAAAAGGGTCTTGAGCTCAACTCTGGATGTGAACTAATTATTTGTATTTTTTGTGTAGTATGTTCTGGATTTCTTAAGTAGTCGGAGTCCGTTTGGATCCTGAATATGGGGAATGACATGCCCTTTGCGGAGTAAATCATTATGTATTGTGAGTTCAGATTCAAGGAAGTACAAAATTCCAGACACCGAGTTTCCTTTCAAATCAACTTCTGAGAGGCTAGATGCATCCATAGAATCGCTAGGAACATTTCTGCTTACTCTCAATTTATTAGCTAGACATGCCTCTTCCTTTGCAACTATTTCTGTTTGGCGACTTTGCAGCCAAGGAAGCCGAAAAATTTGTAGTGTTGTTTTCTGCTTTTCAAATCAACTTCTGAGAGGCTAGATGCATTCATAGCATCCCTATGAACATTTCTGCTTATTATCGGCGACTGGGGAGTGAACCACCTTAAGGGTTTTGCATACCTCACGAAGGATTTGAATGCTTTCTAAGGGATTGTAGGGTCCCCAGATGTAGTCTAGGATCGTATGAAGAGAATGTGGTCGGCGGCACCTGATTAGGTGACATATTGCTAGCTCGGCGAATATTTTGCCGCGGCAAGTCCAAAAGCGGTGAAAACGGCTTAGTGGGCCGGGCGTGGGAACACTCTGCCAGCGACGGCGTTCCAGCTCACTGCGCTTGCCTCACGCGACGGCCACGAAAAAACTCGTTCAATGGATACACTATGTCTCAAGAACACCTAATTCTACTCATTAATTCCTTTCAAACTTGCATCAATGCGGTATTTGCGCCGGGACAAGCGCAGAGGGTCGTCTATATCGTGGTGAGTCAGATAGTCTTGCAGCCCCTCACAGTCATTGACGTTCTCCAACGGCTCCCAGGTTACATCGCCATCTTTCCATACCACCTGTAGCTGTAGATTTCGGCGAGCCTCCCACCGATGGCCGTTGAAGAAGTCAATTAGAGTCTCATCTTGCTCGTCGTCAGTTTCGTCGTCAGTTTCTTCTTCCACCAAAGGCAGAGCCAGGGGGCCGAACTCTGCAGCAAAATCAGGCTCTGCAAGGTCCGAAACCTCGTCCTCTTCGTCGGTTGTCGCATCAGGACCAGGTTTCCGTCATCCGTGCTGGTTGAGCTCGAATCCTCAATGTCGCCCCTCGTGCATTATCCCGACGTCTGCCCACACCTCGAACTGTCCCACCACGATGCGCGAGCCCGCGCCGAGCGCCAAGAACGTGTTCGTCCTCTGACGCTGGACTGAGTCGCTGTCCGCCTCCGGTTCCTTGCTGCGGCCTCTACCCACACCCCGAACTGCCCCAGGTCGACGTGCACGGCACACGCCTCCTCCTCGGCTACCACGAGCTCTGCCTCCATTGTCATTCCCATCCAACTCCGCGCTGGACTCTTCCTCGCCATCGCTCTCCGGCATGTCGCTACGACAATGCCAACACCCCGAGCTGCCCCCCGCGGCGCGCGCCCCCTCTGCGACTTCCACGAACGGCACCTCGTCCATGCCCACGTGCCTTCTCTGCTCTCGCTGCCACCTTCGCCGCCGCTTTAGCGTCCTGCATACGCTTCTTTGCGGCCGCCTTCGCTGCTTTCTCCGCCGCCGCGATCCTCTTCTTGATCCCGGGAAGACTTTCTTTTTCATCTCGGAATGGAGCGTCGACGCTAATTTCCTTTGAAGCTCGTCCAACAGGGCCTCCTGCATCTCGATGCTCGTCATAAGGCGCGCCATCGACGTTGTGTACTTCCGCTTCCGCTTGTTCTTCTTGGCGTACAGCTGCCGACGCAGATTCCCATTCTCCTGCTCCATCAAAACCATCTGTGTATAGTTTCTATCAAACTCGACGCCGGCTTCCTTCAAGAGGCTTTGAAGCTGTTCGTTCTCCGTTGCCAGCGCCTGTCGGGATGCTGTCTTACGAACAGGTGATGGCATAGCAATCATGCATGCAGCTCGCACCGCATCGCGAGCCTGCTGTGCATTTGCTGCCGTCCGGGTAGAACTCATGGGAGTGGACGAATGGGTCTGGCCTGCGGTGGGTGTGGGATCTGTCGTCGTCGTCCTCGAATCGGAGGTGACAGAGGTGGAGGTGGAGGTAGATGAGTGAGCGCGGCTCCCGGCCAAAGGGTTGGCTGTGGATGTAGTTCAATGTTAGACGAGAAATACCATCAGTTATTTGAACAAACCGGATGGATTGGACGAAGTAGATGCAGCAATTGAGGTCGAAGCTCGTGATCGCGTAACAATCGATGAAGTTGATGTAGTCGATGTAGAATCTGCAGCTATCATCGAGGTCTGCACCAGTAAGGAAGGGAGACGCGGTGCAACCGGCATTGCTGCCTGTGTTGTGTAGTTCAGTGCCGGTTCAAAAAAATGATCGGGGATGGCATTCTCGTTCAAGGGCCATATCCCGCATCTGCGAAAAGCAGAGATAATGGTCGATTCCTTGAACGCCGCTTTCCTCGCAACAGCATAACTTGAAAGAAGATTATATTTATCGATCACAATGCCGTCTGCATGTTGCTGCAATATTCTGTTCAAATATATGACGGGAAGATACGTTGAGCGCAGCTGACCCTAGAAACCTCGCCCTTCCACTGCACTGAGAGAGGGCTAAAGACACCCACATCGCACGTTGAAGCGCGTGTGTCGTATGCGAAGGAAGACACAAAACGATGATACGGTGTTTCTAAAAGTCAAGTTACTCATCATGGTCGTTTATGCAGATTTTTACGGAAATCATACCTGAGCAAAATCAATGAATCCGTAGGTGCAATGGCTATTGTGACCGTCAAGAATCAAAAGCCGATAGTCACCGGATTATCAAGACGTTTGGCAGATGCAGGAGCAAAGTCCTTTTCAAGCCACAACATCCCCAGTTCTTGGTCCGTCCATCCCTTCGCAGAGATTGAGATGCTACCACATGTCAGCAAAGAGAGAGAGGAGCATGCGGAGACTAACCTAGCATCGCATGGATTATTTTCCCCACCGCAGGTCGCGACGAAGTCCTTGGAATACGACAGACGGATGCAATGCAGTGCCATCAGCAGCAATGCACTCAATAATGGTAACAAGATCTCGATTACCGCTCTCGGTTTTGTGCACGATCTTCTGGTCACGATCAACAAGAGCTTTCATTCGGTCGCCAACACCTAATTGAATGCCCTTTGATGGAGGAATATATAAGAGTGCGGTTGTTCGAGGACAGCTTGAACTTTACCTTTTCATCCATGTTATATATGTTCTTGCGCTTGATGTCGTATTTGTCCATGATATCTGCGAGGAGGGTGAAATATCCGTGAACCGTGGGGCGGTTCAGGGCTCGTGCGCGACATTCCTCCAAGCTGCTTGTCCACTATGTTTTACAGTAATTCAACGACACACCAAACAAAAACTCAGTTCCGAACTCGTACCTTGACTTTGAGGTCTGGACGGCGCTGTTTGAAACGAGTCGGCCAAGTGTTGCCAAGCGGCGCCCCGTAGATTTTGGAAGCGTAGGACCCGACGGTTCTCAGACTGAGAGGAATTCCGCGTTTTCCCAATTTCTGTATGCGGTTAGACTGTACTAAACCCTGGTTGCAGTCCACACCTTGATCCATTCAGCCAAAACATCCTCCTGAGCTTGGCTAAGACGGCGCCGATGGGCTTGAGCCTCCACGCGTGTCAAGCCCCCTTGAACACGCCTCTGCACTGTATTCCTAGATACACGATAGTATTTCCCAGCTCCTCGGCAGACATCTTTCCCGCCCGAACAGCTGCGACAGCCATCTCAAGTCGCTTTTCCTCGGGCATGGTTTCAAAGTCGAGGTCAGTGATCTCAATGGGTGATTCGGGCGCACTGCGGGCACGGAGGTAGGGTCGCCTGGGTCGTTTGCCGAGTTCTGAGTACGAACAGACATGGAGGAGGCACAGAGGTGAAGAGAAACTTGACAGAAGAAAGGAAGGCCAGTATACCTGCTAACACGACCACAAAGCGACGACAGACCCATGGACCATCATTTCAGGGCAGAAATTATCATATTAGATGGAAAACAGACATGAGGGGAAGGTCGAATAGATACGGAGCACGGTTGGCGGACGGCGCAAAGTGCCTGATGGCGTCCGATGGCGAGCTCTTGTACATAGGGCTGAACACCGTCACCGTATTTACGGCTTTGACGGCTGCCGTTTACGGGACCCCGTCCCGCCCCGTCAAGCCCTGCCAACGAGGAAAATGACGGGGCGGTTACGGGCGGGAAGATAGCCGTACATACCCGTCCACAAGCCGGTTTGACGGCCGTAGACGGCATCAATTTTTATCAAATAATATGATCCAGCCACTCAGCAGCGACTCAATTAGATCCGGCCGGCTGCAGCTGATCAGTCTCTGAAACCGTGCATGACCTGTGACCAGGCTGTGACTGAACGCGTCAGAAATGTACGGACGTCCGTACAATTCTGACGTGGCACTCTAAACTCGCTTCCAACGCTCTCTACGTCTCCTCAAACTCCGAATGACCACACTAGCAATAGAAGGGAAGATGGAGAGCAGGTTTGAGGAGCTTGAAGGGCAGGTGTGTCTTCAGTCCCTGCCACCCTGTTTCACGGCTAAAGTCTAGTATTCTCAGCAACAGCGGGCGTCATTCTGACTTCATGATAAGCCTTTCTTTGAGCCCTCCAACCCCTGCCGACCTACCGCTTGCCCACCGCCCTCAATCGCGCCACCATCATAACCGATGATGAGCTGGCAACGACGCCGCCCGCTGGCCACTCCTTCGTCTCGCTTGTCTTCTGGCCAATGGGGTCAACCAGAATTTGTTGATTGACAACTTCGTGTTTGCGTGCCGCTCTACCGTAGGTGGACCCAGCTTTCACCGGTGGGTATGCGGTGGTCGAAAAGCGAATCATTTAAATCATGTCGTACACGAACGAATGGAATCATTGTTCATTCCCCCTCGAACTATGAGCTCTTCAGATCAGTGTGCAGTCGGGCCTGACGGCAAACTTCTCCCGCTGAGTTGATTTCGTGGTACAACGATCCTGCCGACACCATTCCAATGGACGCTCCCCCGCAAGTCGTTCAAGAGGGTATGTTCTGGTCAATAGTCTCAATATTCTTCATATTAATGAATTTCAGGCCGCGGTCAACGCCAGAAAACCGGTAGACTCGCGGACATCATTCGCGCTGAACAGCAAGACGAAGACGGAAATTTCATTCTCGTCAAACGTCGCCGCACTCGATCCGCGCCTTCGACCAAGAAACCCGTTGCCTCCCAAAACCAGTTCGAAGTTTTGGACATCGAAGATTCCGACGACGACGATTTCCACGCCTCAGCCTCCGAAGCCGAATCATCAGAGTCAGATAACGGTAATAACGTGTCAATGGAGGAGGTACGTTCATTCCCGATTCTTTGATTACTCTATAGACTACTCTTCTAACTCAGCTCGCCGCAATGCTCCCTTCAAAGACCATCACCGAACCTTCGAGAAAAAACGCCAAGAATCGTGTCCGCAGAACCACGAAAATTTCCGAAAAGTCCAAGGGCAAGCGTAGGCAGAGATCTTCTTCACCTACTCCACAGATTCCCGATGGACCGCCCGCCCCGAAACGTCCTCGTCAGGAAACAGCGTCAGCCGATGCTGATAAATCGGTGCGTGTCTTATACCTTGTTTTGAAGCTCTCATCGTGTTTTTGCTTTGGTAGGTGGCTCAAGCGGAGAGGACTCGCAATCCTATCTATCTTTTTTATACTCGGACAGATCTCAACCGGTTCGGCGTCCCTGGTGATGATGGGGACAAGCATTACAAGTGCTGCCACGGTTCGGGGCGAATCATCACCGTCAAGCGGTCACAGAAATACAGTGTAAATGGTACGTCCTTGTCTTCCATCTTGGGTTGTGGTTATAAAGTTCTAGGGCTCGTGGGGCATCTCCAGCGTCGTGTCCCGCCCATGTATCGGCTTTACGAGATTTTGAAAGGACGCGGCGGCCCCCGACTCCCGAAGAAGCTAATATTGCATCGGGAAAACAGCATTTGGATTCGGCAGCCGCGGCGGTGTATCTCGGAAAACTGGAGGCTGCCTCGAACACTATTTTGGCCGCTTTCCGGAAGCAGACAGGCGAGAGTGTACGTCTAATCAATCTGAACATTGAAACCCCTTGACTCAGCTGTTAATCTGCAGGCTCCGTTCGACAAAGAAGTGTTCAACAAACTTCTTACGGAGTGGATGGTTGCAGACGATCAGGCCTTCGATGTCGTCGAGGGTAAGGAGTTCAGGCGCCTGCTCCAATATACCCACCATCCAACAACTAATCTCTCCTCGGATCGCCTGGACATTCCGTCTCGGATCACGATGAAGCGACGAATAATGAAACTCGGCGAGGAAACAGTGGCGGGAATTCGCATTTTTTTTCAGTGCGTGTATTCATCGGGAAAATTATCTGACTAACCTTGCCTAGGACCTGGAATCACAAGTATCGATATCGTTGGATGCGTGGACCTCAAGCAATGGTTACGCTTTTCTGGCAATCATCGCGCATTACATTACCAACGACGGCAAGCTCGGTAAGCAATCTGTTTGTTGAGCTGATCGTGAGCGTTGGCTGAATTCGGGATGGACAGAGGAGATGTTAATCGATTTTCGTGAGATTCTGGGTGAACATTCAGGCGAGAATATGGCGGAGGCGGTTTGGGAAACACTCAAGCTGTATGGACTGGATAACGGACGCGTGAGCATTCACATTTGACTCTTTGCCCCCGACTGATGTATATCCCAGTTAACTGCTGCGATGATGGACAACGCTACTAACAACGATACTTTGATGGGTGGGCTGGAGACGAGGTTCTTGGCTGCTGGAGTGCGGTGGTTCCACGCGAAGGAAAGTCGAATGCGGTGCTTCCCTCACACCACGCATCTTGCTGTCCTCAAGGTTCATATTACATCACAAACTTCATATCATGTACGCTCAAAACTTGTAGCTTCTTGAGGCAATAGGTGCCGTCGAGAGCCCCAAGAAGGGGGAGTCGAGGGATACATACCAAGATAGTGTTACTATGCCTGTTGGTCGGGAATTCGATGACGATGGCCTCGGTGACGATGACATGGAGGACGACGCCGGTCTAGTAGATGCTGAGCTACTCACTCGAGACCTTCAAGGGGTGCGGAAGGTATATTTCAGCAATCTAGTGAATTATCGTACGCTTAATTATCATCTTTCAGCTCCGCCGGATTGTGAAGGCGGTGCGCTCGAGCCCCCAACGCCGAAAGCTTTGGTTCGAAGAAGTCTCTGCACTAAGACTACCGGCCTTGATGCTCATCCTCGACGTCCGCACCCGCTGGTCTTCTTGCCACCAAATGCTACGTAAATCATCATCCGTCTCTATGAGTTTTGTTCACTGACATGATTAGGTCGCTGCTTGGATTATCGCGCCGCCATTGACGCCTTCATTTACCGCAACAAAGAACTTCGTCACTTGGAGCTGACAGATGCAGAATGGCACGGTGTCGAGCTTGTCACCAACTGGCTGAAAATCTTCCGAGCAGCGACGACCGAAATGTCAAGGACCAAGCAACCGATGCTTTCGACTACACATGCAGTCTTCCGGGGTTTGCAAGATCATCTCCGTCACACGCTTGCTAGCCTTCCTGCTTCTACCCCGCCACCCTTGAAGCGCGGGCTGTTGGAGGCGTTCCGGAAGTTGAGCGACTATTACTATAAATCAGACGAATCACCTTATTACACCTGGGCCGCCCGTACGTGTACCATCTTCCGTCTTAAGTACTCAACCCCAATTGTTTCGCAGTGCTTGATCCGCGAATCTCGTATGAAGGCTTGAAACGGGATTTCAGCGACGATGAAGCGCTTCTTGAAGACCTTCATGCATCTGTGGACCGCATGCGCTCACATCTGGACGCCCGCTATCCGAGTCGTGCCCCGCCTTCTGCGGCGATCGTTCCCGAACTTCCAGCCGAGTCTTCTTCCCATCGTGCTTCTCCTCAGAAGCCGAATTTTACTCAACGGTATCAGCAAACACGTCGGCAGGTCACTGACGAAATAGACGAGTACTTCAAGCATCCTCAGGAGGATTTTGATAACTGCGACCCGATTGCATGGTGGTTTGCGCGGCGCCTCCAATTCCCTCGCCTCTACAGACTTGCAAGAGATATTCTGGCAATACCAGGTCTGTTCTGATCTTCCCTTCCCTTGGTTTTTACTCAATTGTGTGCCAGGATCCGCCGTTGCCGTTGAGCGTATCTTTTCCGGTGGACGTGACACAATCTCCCTCCGCCGTGCCAGTCTCTCCGCTGAGACGATCCGAACCCTGATGATCGTCAAGCAGCACCTGAAACTTGCACGCGTTGCAATTGATGAATTGACCTCGATGTAGACTTCTGACTATGTGTATTGTCTTCATTCATATAAATGTGCCATTGCCCCGGGCCCCGTCATCTTCCGTGCATTTCTAGTTACAGATACCAAAGAAAAAAAAAATTGAAGGTGCCGTCTGGCCGCAAACGGCCGTCTTTTTTACCGTCCCGCACCGTCACTCCTTCTCAGAAACGAACAAGACGGCCGTCTTTATGACGGACCGTCACCGTCTCAGGATCACGAATTGACGGCCGTTGCCGTTTACGGGACGGTGTTCAGCCCTACGAGTGACATAAAAGATATGCCGAGGTGGTCAGTTGTCCATGTCGACGGTTCTCCCAGCCAAACAGACCACGCGATGATTACATGCATAAACAGAATGTAAGTGTTCTCGAAAACCCCGGTGCATACATACACCGTGGAGTATTCCGCGGGCGGACTGGTGTAGTAAGTATTCCGTTCAACCCTTTCGTATCCGAGGTTGATCCGTTCCATATTGGGAATTTGATCCGCCGGCAACGCCAGGCACGTCTCGGCAGGCCCCAAGTTGTTTTTGCCTCCAGTCTGGCAGTGACGCACGAATTTTTTCCATTAATTTTTTAGGTTGTGATCTGTGACCGTACGAATTGAACGGAATACTACAGTACTGTTTCGACTGCTCGCGTGCGTCGACTCGTGTCACAAGTCCACGGTTCCATGCGGTCAAGCACTGACAGTCCGGTCCCAACCTGGTTTGTCGACCTGAGCTCACAGACCAGCAAAACAGTGAACTCGCCGTGTATAAAAGCTTTTTTCACGGAAAATTGCGTGCTTCGTGGACGAGGTTTGGTCTGTGTACTGGAGTACAGCCTGTTCGATTCTCGTGTACATATTTGTACTTCGTACAGTGTTTTGACTAATTCTTGTACTGAGTGGTTCGTGGTCGCGGTGCGGCTGTACTTTCGACAACCACGTGTATCAATTGTCATTTCTGTTGCTTGTACTCTCTGCTCTCTGCGTGAACAAAGCATATCTCAATAAATATCATCCCATCATCCAAACCACATCATCCCAACCTCCCCCATCAGACCGATGGTACCAGATGGGCCCCACCATCGTAATCAAAGGCTCATTGCTTGTCAATGGTTGTGATGCCTCGGTGCATCAGACGTTCGAGGGCTTCGGGACGAGCATGAAGTCGAGGGAGAAGGGCGAGAGGTTGGGCGGCCAGTGAGGCGCTCACCACAAGTCGGTAGAGCTGCCGTTGAGGCGCTCGTCCTGATACGAGGAGGAGTGCTGCCGCGAAGGCGCACATACCGAGAGATGGGGTGCAACAAAGAGAGTGCACACCCCGAAGGAGGCCGAAGCCTTAGGAGGAGGGATAGATATCCCTCCAACGCCTGTGACCTAGTATGCAAGGGATCCTGTAGCCCAGGACTGGGGTCTCATTCCGTGGGGCACAGAGACTGGTGGAGCAGTTGTACGGATGCTCAGCCATGCAGGGGACGTAAGGCGCGAGCCTTGGGGTTCGCGCTATTCACTTATGTCTTGTAGATCATTTGGGTGAACGGAGCGAGTAAGAGTAGTATTGATTATATAATAGGTCACATGGGGCATAAGTAGGCGCTTGGCCATGTAAGTAGTAGATACACATATCACAGAGCCCCCCACATGGTAAGTGCCTGCTGAGATGCATAGGTAAAAAGGAAAAAAATAGAAAGCATCACGATGGCCCCCCAATCGAGGTCAGCGGCTGCTGAAAAAAAAATTTTGCAACATTTCTTGAAGCGCACGCTGGCCATCCGCTGGACTTGGGCCTGATCCTGTCAAGATGACCCGTCGCTGCACTCCGGCATCCCAAGTCTCCTTCAGAGTGTCGGCCCTGCGGGTTGCATCTTCGGGTACGGGGGCCTAGAAGCCCGCCTCTGCTGCACTGCTGCCCCGGCTGGCATGCTCCCCACCTGGTCCTCCGGATTATCCACCGGCTGGCCAGTCCATCGCCCCTGGCTCTGCCTGGACTCAGCCCTGAGGGTTACATCCTCGGGTCCAGGGACCCGGAAGCCTGGGTCTGCCACCCTGGCTGGGATGCTCCCCACCTGGTCCTCCAGATGCTCCACTGGCTGGCCTATCCATCGCCCGACTCTGCCTGGCCTCCCGGTACCTGCTCCGATGCACCTGCTGGAGCCCATCCCTGGATTCCCTCCAAGGTGCTCTCCGCAAAGCCCTCTGGGATAGGCCCTAGCTGCGGCCATCTGTGATCCCAGTGCTCCGCACCGGGCTCGGGGTGTATAGTACCATATACCCCCCCACAGCCCCCCGCTTTTTCTTCGTGCAGTCCGGATCCAGAGGAAGGAGCAGACCTGTACGGGGAAAAATCAAAAACAATCCCCGCCAGCGCATCCGAGTGCGGAAGAAAAATTTGTGGTGGGAAAGGTGTTTGAGTTGCGGCTATTGACAGCGCAAACTCGGGGGACACGGGAGGAGCAGCACGAGAACGTGTTGCTTGGGAAGTCCAATCAATGACGGAGGCAGGGTGTACAATGGGTGGAACTGCAGCAAAGTCCAGCGAGGTTGAAGCCGGGGAGACGATCTGGTGCTGCCGCAGAAGGCGCTCGCAGAGTCGTCGGAGTCAGAGTCAGAACAGGCCCCAGCAACAGCAACAGTGGCGCCGAGGACATGACCTGGTGCAGCCGCGGAGGCGCGCACAGGTGGTACTGTGGTCGAAGTTGCCCGCAGTGGCTCGGGCCGGTTTTGCTAGTACTCGGGCGCCAGTTCGAGGCGTCGGACATGCAAGTGGTGGGTTTGTCCTCGCAGAATGGTGTGTTCCAGTCGCACGATGCTGAGTGCCGCTCAGGGAGCATGCTCGAGGTGGAGGAATGATGCGGCTGGGCAAGAAGAATAGGGACGAGTTGTCTGGGCCTGCCCAAGAAGGAATGAAGCTGGACCGTACTGGACAGAGTCGGACAGACGCGCTTTCGTTTGAAGCATAGGAATCAAGCCGAGCTGCGCTGGAAGCGCGCTCAAGACAGACTATGATGAGCCGCACACTACAGTGCGCTCAAAGCCCCAAAGAATACATCAAACAGCCTCTCGAGGTGGAATGATGCTGAGCTGCACTTGGAAAGCGCGCTCGAAGCGTGTGCACAGCCGGAAATGCTGGCATTCCCAAGTGTACAAATTAAAGTCTGCAACAGGGTGCAACCCTCAAGTCGCTCGCATGAGGTTTGGGAAGTATTGTAATGGACAAGAGGAACGGAATCGAGCTGCACTTTCAAAGGCGCTCAAGACTCAATGGAACGGAGGTGTGCCCAAGTCTAGAGAATGCTGAGCTGCACTCTGAAGGTGCGCCCGAAGCGGAGGAAGGAAGCAGCTGGGCGATGGAACCGGGCATGCTCAAGAAGAAACAAAGCTGGGCCGTGCTTGACAGGCGAACGGCCCTCCAGGGGGCTCCCGAGGTGCACCAGCGCTGAGCTGCACATTGAAAGCGCGCTCGAAGCACAGGCATGAAGCCAGAGCCGATGTGGTCGTGCACCGTGCCGTAGGCGTTCGCGGATCCGGACGGTGCTGCTGAAGTCAACGGAAGCACGCAAGCAAGCGCTGCATGAGTTGTCGGTGCGTCCGGCAGATGCATCCCTCAGTTGTTGTAGGGAGAATGCCCCTCGAGAGCACCCGGAGCAGCCTTGTATGCGGCGCTCACGAATTGGACAGGTTCGTCGGCTTGCGAGTTGCACGACTTGCGTTGCAGTAGCGAAGAAATACGAAAGGGATCTCCATCACCGAAGTCGTCGGGTTGGTGGCTTTGGATTGCGCTCGTGCTCTCTCACTGTCCATCACCCCCCAGCGCGAACGCGATGCAAAGAAGCAAGAAGGAGAAGAAGAAAAATTTGCCGTGTTTGCAAGATGAAGCAGAATAGTAAAAGCAAATGTAAATCAACTACTATTAACAGCAGGGTGCAGCCGTATATAGGGCGCTCATGACTGCAGGGAGAAGTAAAAGTAGGAACTTGTCGCCCAGCGGCAACTGGAAGGCTGAGCACGTGTGAGTCCGCACGATCAGCTGCGCGCGATCATGGCAACGCCTTAGCGGATGGTGAGGCAGGTGTCGCACGCGACTACGCTGCAGATATGCACGTGGAAGAGCGGGTGCGGTGACTTGTGTTGCGGCAGGCTGGCGTGCTGAAGGGGCGAGGCAATGAGTACGCCTGCGACGGCGCGGGGCGTCCAAAGCGTCCCGTGAATGACTTGAAAGAATAAGGAGGAGGCGTGCCATCAACCCAAGTCATACGCATTGCGCAGACACTGCTTGTGGTGCCTCGAGTCCGCTGGAGCCGGTCTGCAAGTCCTTAGCGCTGCGTTGCCAGAGTGCGCTGTATTCGGCTCGGCGATGAATGACATGCAACCCGTGAGCCAGGTTGCCGCAGAAGGAAGGAGTGCAGGCAGCCACAGAGTGAGAGAAATTGGTGACCGTGCCAGCACTTTCCGTCGTCAAAGTTGGCAGACCCAAGTATGCGCGTCTGCTAGGTCGTCACAACGGAGCGTGGAATTGGAATGGCTTGTTCGGGTTCGACGTCTGGCTGTGCGGCGGGGATGACGGTCGCACGAGCCCAAGGCCTGTCCTTGAATCGAACCAGGATATGGCGACCACGCCCGAGGTCGAGAAGGGCCCTCGCACTCTTGGAATGGCTCCGGATGCACTGACCCCCCAGGTACGAGTCGAAGCGCGGGGCTGCGCCGCTAATGTCCCAGTTGTGACCCTGCCAACGTCTTCATTCGCCGCAGCGGAAGCTGAACTGGCTAGCGACTCGGTGCAGCCCAAGAAGGCGCTCACGGGTTGCGCCAGCAAGTCCCTTGCCCGCGTTGATAGGCGTGCCCGGTGGCGTAGCGTTGCCAAGTGATCGCAACGCGACAGCGAGAGCGGCAGTTGACAGTCGGAGTTGAGTGCCGATGGGCGGCCGCCGGAGGGGGGTGAGTGTGCGACCCGCGCAGCCCGAATGCTACGCAACAGCGACGCAGTGCCGAGAGGCTGAAAGTTGCCGGTAAACGTGGGCGGGCGACTCCATCCGATGAAGCCGTAGGAGCCGGGGGAACAACCGGAAGCGACCAATATACGCGGTGAAAGCCAAGGACGGTGCCTTCCTTGCATCGCGCAAACGCGAGGAGAGGGCTAGGCAGTTGATAGCCGTTCGTAGGACGGCCTGTCCGATCCGTCCCGTGTATGATCTGGAAGGTGAAGGAGATGCGCAACACAGTTGCAGCGGGGGGCCACGCGATGCTAGCCCTCGCTGTTCCTAGGCGCGCCGCGGGTTTTGCCTTGCGTCCCGGCAGGGCGGACGAGCTGGTCGTCGCCGCCCACAACGCTACGTAGTAACCAAATCGCGCTGCATCCTAGCGGCAGCGATGCACGGACTCCGGCCCTGCTGTGTATGGAAGGGACGCGGATACGACGCGGAGCAGCCATTTGAGGCGCTCAAACGAGTGATGGAAAGCAGCACGCGTCGCGCGACGATGAGGACGCGGGCCGCGTGCACGAGCGCGCATGTGAATGCATCCCACGAATTGCTTCCAGTCACTGCGGAAGGCGTCAAGGGAGATCGCCGGCGAGGTGAGCCAGGTCTTGGTCGCTGTCGTTGAAACAGAGCGCTCGCTGTACGACTGCGAGGGCGGCGGCTTGAGTGGCGAGGATGGGGGAGAAGACGGAGTGATCGTATCACTTGGGGCCGTCGGGTTTCTCCAGTCGGCTTACTGGGTAGCGTGCATGGCGCTCACGCTCAATTACACTCCCATATACCCCCAGCGCGAACGCGATGTACGAAAAAGAAAGAATTTTGTAGCGAAAATGGGTATTTATCGTACACAGTACGAGGAGACTGGTAACATCAGGTGGAAAAGAGATTCTACCCCAGGAGCAGCCGTAATCATAGCGCTCTTAACTGTAGATAAAGATACGGAAGTGAAGAAAAGGTATAGATTCGCCCCCCAGCGCGGCGTCTCAGAGCCACGCCCGGGCTACGTCCTCGTGCGGGCATCTCAAGCTCTGCGAGAGATGCGTGCGCAACGGTCGCCGCGAAAGCGTGTAGCGGGCCGTCGCCAGCATGCACGAGGACTCGCTCCTGGACCGTCAATGACCAAGGAGCGAAGGCGATGACCCGGGGCTGCCACTTGGGCGCGCACAGGTCGTTGGCTTTGCCAGCCGCGGCGTGTGCCTGAACAAACGGCGGAGGTGGCGGTCGCGCGAGCCCACGCCCCCCAGTCATTGATGACGGAAGCTCAGAAGGCACGACCCGGTGCAGCCGCCATGGGCGCGCGCAAAGCCGTCGGACTCCTTCGCAGTGACGCCGTGAGTCCGCCGCTACTGGCGCGCGATAGGGATGCGAGAGCGGCGGGGTTGAGAATCGCCGTGAGTCGAACGTGAACGCCAGCGAGCGACCAACTGAATGTTAAGGAAAATGAAGTTGAAGGTGAATAGGAAGCCGGAAACTTGGCCCCCAGCGGCAGCGCTCTCGCATCCCGCGCGTGCAGCGGTGACTCCAGTACTGCCCCCCAGGTGTCCTTTTTCCATCTGCGGTGGTCCGAATCCATCCCGTTCGCGCAGAGCTGCTGCGGTAACGGGAAGCGCCGTACGTGTAGCCACAGAGTTGCGCGATCTCGCATTGATCCAGGAACGGGCTCAACGTTGTTTCGAGGCTGTTCGGCTCCCCCAAGTGGAGGCGCAAAGACCGCAGTAACCGCGCGCTTACGTTCCTCGATCAGGACTCGAAACGACCCATATGGCTTGGAAGGCACATTGTCGCCTGGAGTTACTCGAAAGCGGCGCGGCGGCGTGAACGCGAGTTGCCGGATGTCTGAAGCAAGCGCGAATCAGGGCCCCCAAGGTACCAGTCGGAGCGTCGAGCGGTGCCGCTCGTGTCGCGTGGAGACTAGGACATCCGCTCCCCGTTGCCGGGTTTACGCTCTGCAACACGCGCGCGCTACGGGCTTTGATGCCGTTCGAACGGAGCGCATCAGCGAATGCCCCCCAACCATCGCAAATGGGATGAGCGACCGCTAGTGCCCGCCTTCCCGCGTGATCGACAGCCCCCAATCGCAGCGTTGTCCGCTGTCAAGCAGCACGCGTAAGCTCTGCCACAGCGGCCAGAGTACCTGCCGCAGTAAAGCGTGGGTTTGCCGACGGATGGAGGAAGTAAGAACCGGTAGCCCCCCATTCGTCGATGCCGCTGAGGAGGTCGAGCACGTCGGAGTTGGCCGCAGCCCCCCAGTCGGCAGGGAGCAGACGCCCGCGATGTCTACCGCTGCCTCGCAAGGACACCGTCCCACTGTTCGTCGTCGGATTCGCGTTAGCCTAGGCGAGCGGCCCCCCAATGCCGATGTCGAACCACAACGCGGGGGACGCGGGCGTCACGAACGCGTTCCTGCGGGGACCGCGCCTGTATGTGGAGGAGCGGGACTGACTGACGACTCGGAGCAGCCAAACGGGGCGCTCACGGGTTGCGCCAGCAAGTCCCTGACCCGAGCCAGCGGCGGCGACGTGCTCCCAACCAGCGCAGATGGCGTGGCGTCAGCCATAACGACGACGTGGCGGAGGCTTGCCGTGGGAAGGCCCGCGCCGCAATGACGGCGGCACAGCAGCGACGTGCGAGAGACGACCAGAAGCCGAGCTCAAGTGTGGACGAGTGCTCCCCCAGTCGCCGAATCCGCAGAAGCCACCACAACGGCCTGGTGCAGCTTGGGGAGCGCGCGCAGGTCGTCGAAAGTCGCTTGTGGTGACATCGACGTGTATCGATGGCGGTCGAGGACCAAGCGCGAGCGACTGCCCCCCAGTTAGGCGCCAGACGTTCGTGGCGAGACGGCCCGTGTGGCAGAGACGACGTGGCGATGCCGCACCTCGCGACGCAGCAGCAACGTGGCGTGAGATGAGCCCGTGGCGCAAAAACGGCGTGACGAGAGCCGACCCGTGCAGCGGAACGACGTGGCGACAGGGCGGCGCAGCGGCGTATACGAGGCGACCCGCTTAGTCCAGACCTTGCGCGACAGCGCGCAACGGCGAAATTGGCCGAATACGGGACGGGAAGGCGGCCCCCCATTCATCGAGGTCTTTAGAGCCCCCGGACGACTTGGTGCAGCCGCGCGGGCGCTCACAAGCCTTCAGGAGTCACCCGCCGTGACGCGGTCGTGTCGCGTTACTCGGTTGCCAGTGACGCGTTGGCTCTGGAGCTGGTTCTCGCGAGGCTTGGGACGTTGCGCACGCAGACGGCATGGCGTGTGCCTTGTCCTGTGGAACGGCGCGCGAGACGGGGGTCATCGCGAAGGCAGAAGAGAGGATGGTGACGGCGTGACGTCACTTGGCCGGAAAACGGAAACACCGCCCGGTTTCGAGCGCCCCTACCTGCCGCAAGAGAATGCGATACTTGAGGACACAACCTCTCTCGTCGCCGCACTGCACCACACACGTCGTCAACGGGGGACGCCAGTGAAGCACAGGCCCGCCGACCGATCGAGCATGACTGGACGTACGAGACGGCCAGATCGAAGCACCAGGTGAGCACCGTTGATGTCACGAACGAGGCTCCGCGGCAGTTCACGCCTGCGGTTGAAGATGCAGGAATGGTTCGACGACCCTGTCCAACCCAAACGGGGCGTTCGCGGGTATCATCCGCGAATTCACGCTCGCGTCAGCAGGCACGTAAGGTGGCGTACAAGAGACGACCCGTGCCGCGAGGACGGTGACGGTGCGGGCGGTTTAGCGTGAGACAAGACGACCACGCGGCGGCGGCCTGGCATGATGACCCGCGCCGCAAGAGGGCGCAGCGCAGCAGCGAGATCGGCAGCCGCCGAATCCGGGCGGCCAGTTCGAGCAAGCCCCCAGGACTCCTACAATGGCGGTGCGGCGGCGGCGTGCGGGACGACGACCGACTCGGCAAAGACGACGTGGCGGCGGCGGCGTGCGGGGACGACCCGGAAGTCGGGGGCAGGGCAGACAAGCGGCCCCCCAGTCGCCGAATCCGGAAGAACCACCAGGACGACCTTGTGCAGCCGCAAAGGCGCTCGCAGGTTGCCGGAGGTCTTCCAGGATGCCGCGGGCGTCTCGCGCGGTGCAGTCAGCACCGACGGCCGAGCGGGTTTCCGACCGGACGTTTGGAGCATTGAACGTGCAGCGGCGGTGGAACTTGTCCGTGTCAGCAAAGCCTGCAGAAGCCTTACGCGTTGTTGTCGTCCCAGCGCGCACGCAAGTCGTCTGGTTCGTAGACGGTTTGTGGTATCGGCCGACGGATCTGCGACGTGCTGCCGACTTGGAGCTGCCATACAAGGCGCTCACAGGTACGCAGCAAGACCCAGACGCGACGCGGGAACCGTCGCGCTTGCAACTCTTGCTCGGGTGACGAGGTGTGCGATGGACCTCACGGAGCGTGGCACCGGGGTTGGGGCTACGCGCGCGTAAGCACGACTGCGAGGGGCGCGCATCGTGAACGTCACCCGCAGCCCCGCAGGTGCGCGGTTCATCGGCCTTGCCCTCGGTGGTCCGCCCCCCAGTCTGGCTAGCGCAGCAAGCTCGTCGCCGCTACTGGGCCGCTCGTGGATTGTTCAAGTCGAGTGCGCTGTCGAGGTGTTGGTCGTGCTTCGCGGCAGTAATTGCGCGGTGGCCCCCAGTGGCGTGAATCTCGGCGAACGCGCGGCGCGGAAGCCAGAAGGTTGAAGAAGTCGGCGCCGGCGGAGTTGAAGAAGGTGAGTGACCTGGCACTTGCCACGTCACGAACGAATGCACGACTACCGGGCGTCGCACGGCAAATAATGAAGTTGGGTGGCCATAGCCCATCGAGGCCGAGAAAGTGGATGGAGAGGGGTAGTAGGGTAGTAGCACACCTGTACTGGCCTCGAATCCACATTCTCTAACCCAAGACTTCGCTGATCGTCGTGTTGAAGCCCCTCGCGGTGGGCTCCATTGTGATGCCTCGTGCATCAGACGTTCGAGGGCTTCGGGACGAGCATGAAGTCGAGGGGAAGGGCGAGAGGTTGGGAGCGGCCAGTGAGGCGCTCACCACAAGTCGGTAGAGCTGCCGTTGAGGCGCTCGTCCTGATACGAGGAGGAGTGCTGCCGCGAAGGCGCACATACCGAGAGATGGGGGTGCAACAGGAGAATGCACACCCCGAAGGAGGCCGAAGCCTTAGGAGGAGGGGATAGACATCCCTCCAACGCCTGTAACCCTAGTATGCAAGGGATCCTGTAGCCCAGGACTGGGGTCTCATTCCGTGGGGCACAGAGACTGGTGGAGCAGTTGTACGGATGCTCAGCCATGCAGGGACGTAAGGCGCGAGCCTTGGGGTTCGCGCTATTCACTTATGTCTTGTAGATCATTTGGGTGAACGGAGCGAGTAAGAGTAGTATTGATTATATAATAGGTCACATGGGGCATAAGTAGGCGCTTGGCCATGTATAGTAGTAGATACACATATCACAATGGTCCATTTAGAGATGTAATAACATAATTCTGCTTTGTTCAATGCCAAGCGGTCAAATCAAATTTATCAGGGCAGCCACCGTCCGGGATTG
>QVIE01002952.1:0-32661 GCA_013387415.1 Panellus pusillus | reverse complement strand
GCATTACGAACGGCCAGAGACTGAGGACCTAATCAGAGCGACGAATCAATGCCTGTCGTCACGGCCGAGTAATTGAGGACATACATGTTGACTATAGCACCTCGGCCACCTTCTTCATTTCAGGGATCACATACCGCGACATCATGACCATGGAAGTGACCTTCACCGCGAGCCGCGCCAGCAGGATGGATGACTCTTTAAATAAAAGAGTATGCAATAACGCACATTGATACGAAAGTCCCGATCCCAGGCACCTAAATCGACCTCTGTAACATTGCCATGCGGCCCACCCACCCCAACTTCAGCCCAGGGAACACGATCAGCTCAAACGTGTGGAACCGTAATTGTCGTCGACACACCAATATTGACAAGAATATGCACCGCGCCAAATAGTTCGACTGTTCTTTTCACGGCGTTCTCGCACTGCTCTTCCTGAGTGACATCGCACTGGACGACCTCGGAGATGCCGCCTTCCTCATCAATCATGCGCTTCGTCTCCTGTGCCCATTCGACGTTGTAATCGACTAGAGCGACTTTGGCGCCCTGGCGCGCGCGAGGAGGATGGCGGTGGCTCGGCCGTTGCCTATTTCACCTGGAGGCTCAATGCATCCAGTCACGCACATCCTACACATCTTGTGGACATACCAGCTAAACGAGAACCTGCGCCAGTCACAATGGCGACCTAAAATTGCTGGTCAGCATCGTCTTCCGTGTATGAACAGTGAGACGCACATCTCCGTCGAAAAGAAAAGCTGGAGGAGGAGGAGGCATAACGAGAGATACGGCGACAATACCTCAGGCCCCACGGACGTATGATTCAAGACTTGTTGTCCCATGGTCCCTCGCGTGATCAAGTCTTCGTGATGGTCAGATTACGAGATAAAATACTTGTCCCGCGTACGAGCGCATTGCAAGAGGCGGAGGGAGATGAAAAACATAGGAGACGGAGAGCCTCATACGGCGTAGGCCACCGAGTCCGAGTCCCGAGTCTACTGTCTGACTAGTAGGAGCAGATCAAAGAGCAACCTCTCGACTCTGCTCTCCTGCGGCAAACACACCGCAAGGCCGTGGTAAGCGGGCGGGCTGAACCGATATACTAGAAGATCCAATAAGCGCTCGGTGTCTCTCAAGAATGCTCCCCTGATACAGAGAGTATTTCTTACTTAAGTAATCGTGCTCGGGAAATGCTTTCTGAGGCTGATTAGTAGATCCATCTCGTCCGGAGACCGCTCAATCCAGTGGCCTTGTGGATAGAACCCAGAGGAAGATTAGGAGGGGCTACACGGTTGAAGAACGCGGGAGATGGGAGGAAGCGAGCATTAGTCAGGCTTACTCAGTACGCCGTGAATCTGATGTGATGGAAGCGGGTCGTGACGAGGCGCTGATCGATCGCATCGGAGTACGCCGGATCACTGCTGAGTCGCATCCCTGGATACCCCTCGACCTCTTGTCGACCTCTGCCACCTTGCGCGTGCAGCGACTTTGGAGGGGACTAATCTGGCGAATTGTTATAGCACAGGCGTATCCAATCAGAAAAACCTCTGAAGCTCGCATTCCGCGCTCTGACCGGCGATCCAAGCGGAATTTTGCTCGATGTCTGTCTGCTCTCGCGGCATTGCCCAGCGTGCTTTTCTCGAGGTCGTTCATAGTCACTGGAGAAATCCACACTTAACGTCTACAACATCGACAACTAAGCTTGTGGCGCTCAGGCGGCAAGGCTGGTGTTTCCGAAAGCCACCCAAGCGTTGCCGTGCCATTGTTCGCATGTGGCAAAGCTCCGCTACGGACAATCGAGTATCTTCCAAATTCGTCTTCCTGTATTGTTCGCGATGTTTGCATAAAAGAGGTGAGCTGTTTTTTCGTCAACTACCTTGGTTATTGCTATCTACCATGTCCACTGAACCCATCTCCCCCACTGTCTCTGAGCTCCCAAGCCCGATAACCTTCCAATTTGAAGAGTCAGATTTAGACTTGAACTGCCCGCACTCGCCCACCAGTTCTCTCCGCGGCGTCTTTGTCCGCTCCCGTCCCAACTCGATGGCTGTCTCCGAGTTGGATGCCGCCGAGCTCACCTTCCCTTCTAACTTCACCGAGTTTGGAATGACGCCCAACCTGGCTGTCCCTGTCATTCAGGCTGCCCCTCCCGCTCGCAAGAAGAAACTCACTGCCGATACCGCATCCGTGCGCACGACCCTCACGACCCGCACTACACGCACAGCGACGATCCGCGCCGTACGACGCGTCTTTTCCGATGACGACTCGGATGCAGAGCATGAGGCCGTTAACGTGCAAGCCGTCGCAGAAGACACTCGTCGGCCCCGCCGCCGCAGCACCTGGACCGGCATCCGGGCGCGCGTTTCCGGCATCTTCCACCGGAAGCAGCACCAGCCTGCCCCCACCGCCAGCACAGAAGTCCCGGCCAAGACGGTACGCGCGACCCGCGTCACACGGCCAGCAAGTTTTCTCTCCGCGCTCGCGCCAACACGGTGGGCAAGGTCGCCGTTGCCCCCGTGTCCCAGATCCCGCCGACTGCCTCTGAGATCCCCGCTGCCCGCAGACAGCGCATCCGCCGCTCACACTCATTCTCCGGCTTCACCAGCATGAGCGTTGGCGCTGCATCCATCCTCGCGACCATCGCCGCCGACGACGACGAATTGGACTTCGACGAGGCGACGCTCGAGGCGGCCCTGAGCGCGCAAGGTGTTTCATGCCTCTGGCACTATGAGGAGGAGGAGGACCGGACAGGCGAGGGCGCCGCGGACGAGTTCGAGGCGATGGCCTGCTTGAGCCCGACGCTCCGCGTGCAATTTGATACCTTCTCTTCCTCTTGCTTTTGTTGTGTTCACTTGGGTCCTGCTTGCCCTATCCTCATCCCACGCCCACAACCCCTCCTTCCTTTGGTGTACGATTACCTTGAAGCTTCTCTCCCCCTTTCCTATGCCTGTATGCCTTCTCGCATCCTACGCCACCCCGCTCTGTATTGTACTCAACTTGTCAATCTGATTCTCTGTTGCTATAAACTTGACCTGTGCGCTGTGCTAACTCAACCTGTTTTTCTAACGTTTATCTTTGTGCCGTGGAATTCATGACTTCTGGTATGAGGTACGACGTCTAGCTGTTCTTCAAATTCGTACACCGGCTCTGACGTTTGGAAGACGAATGAAATGGACAATTGCAAGCTACAAAACTCTTCTAATAATATATGTCGTCCACATATTGATCATGAGGCTACATGATACACGGATTATTATATGCTTTCTGGGTTGACTCCCCTCACAAAACCAGTCCGGCGAGAACTAATGTGAGCATTCCTGCTAAAAACATCGGCTCTGTCAACGTTAACGCTCCATTGCTCGTGTGCGCAGCCGCAGAGCCCGTCGGCGCGGCAGCGAGGGAGAGTGAGAGAGAGGCCACGGGCGAACCGTTGTCCGTGCATTTCTGCGTGTACTCTGTAGTGGAACAACGAAGAAAAAACGAAAATTGGTGGACCTGGCAGAACCCTGAAGGCAAATATAAACTTACCGCTCAGCACGCCCTGACCGGCGCTCTGCGCGAGAGATGTGGCGCCGGTGGCGCCTACTACGCAGTCCATGCATGTCGCAAAGTTGCTCGCAGTCGCGGGCGTGCAGAGGCAGGTCAAATTCGTGCCGCAGGCCTAAATCGCATGTAAGTCAAAGTTGGTAAGGAGAAGCGAGCGCTGTACGGATTGGGCAGAGATGGTGGGCTGGCAGTCCGAGAGGCACGGAACGGGGATGATGCTGGCGTTAATGTTGCGCGGTGCGACAAAAGACGAGGCTGCTGCTGCTGCTGGAGCGGAAGTTGGCAGGCGAACTAAGATACCCGGGACGATGGCCCCACTGACCTGATGGAAACGACAATGCCTGCAGCAAAAAGACAGCGGGCGCTAGCGCAGCCAGCGAAAAAATCCCGAGTTTGGACGAATGGACAGGGGCAAAAAACATCGTTTTGGTTCTTCAAATGAGCTTGAAGCGCTAAGACTGGAAAATAACGAAGAAAAAAGCAGGATGTGGCCGGGAGAAAGGGAAAGGAAGGGGATCATCGAGCACAGACATAATTTATATGTTAGTACCTTAGTGGTGACGTCCGAGCTTTTAAGCGCCGACGTTTGATCGTTGGGAAGGCGGTGAACTGCTGTGCTGTCATGGTAGAATGGTTATAGCCGACGGCGTCTACACTGCTCAGTACATTGCTGCACTTTGCTTGAGCGGAAGCGCGTCAAACACAAAAATCAGAGCCGATGGTCAAAAATCATTTCGAGAAAGCGGCGACACAAACGAGCAAGTAACTGGTTAGACCGCTCGCCCCTCCGACACCCACCCAAACCACACCTCCGCACTGTCCTCACCAGACCCCTCTAGCTCCCTCACTTCCCCAAACTTTCCCCAAAAATCACCCCGAAACGCCCATCCGCCGTCTGTGCCCGGCACCCATTCCGCCTCGAACCGATTATCCAAACCTACGAGCACATCACCATCCTTCTCATACCCCTCTGCGCGGCGCACATCGCCATTCGACCACAAAAAGGATGCATTGAACACGTTCCCCGCAAAGTGGGCGAGGCGGACATGAGTGGCGAATGTGCGTTTGAATGGCGCGATAAGCGTTGGGATATCTGATGCTGAAGCGGAAAGAATACGGCGAACGACAGGGTCTCTGAGCACGTGCGCACACGCCCCGGACGCAAGGGTCTGCACGTAGCACGGCGAAAGCACCCCGTATGTTCGATGGCTAAAGACACCCTCCATCTCAAAAAACTGCGCGCTTGGCAGGACTGGGGGCTCCGGGCGAGGCGTCACCGCTTGATTGTCGTGGATGGCTTTTGCGTCGATTTTGCATACCTCGCAGCCCAATCTATAGGATCTAGCTTGAGAAGCGCATCGATAATCGCAAACTTGACAGGCTCCATGACGCGCACGCCGTTATCGTCGTTCGACAGGATCACCACGCCAAAACCGTCGTTTGGGAGGCGCGACACAATGGTCTTGAACCCAATATTGCTCCCACCGTGCTCGACAATCACGTGCCCCTGTAGGAAAAGACGCTTTGACCGCATCCATACACTTTTGGACTCTACAATTTGAATAACTGAATCAGCGCGCAAGACAATGAGCGGAGCCATACCGTTTCCGGGAACTCGGCTTTGGGCAAAAGTACGACGGTGCCGAGCGCGGTGTGCTCGACGATATCCTCGGGGATGACTGTCGCGTTGGTGTCCGGATGTCGTCCCTTGTTCAGGAGCATCGCGACCCACCTCGCCTGCAGATCAAATATTCTGGTATTTCAGGCACAATTGGAAGAAGCCAGGCAGCTGAGGCGCACCAAATCGCGCGCAGAAGATAAAATCCCGGCCGCACCCGCCCAAACATGCTCCTCTCCGGGACGCTGGAAATACGGAATCGTAGGGGTGCGGGTGCCAATCACGCCTGCGAGTGCGTCCTTCATGGACCATTGAAATCCGTGCGCGAATGTTCCTCGAGCTTCCGCCTCCGCGATGGAGTACGTGGATGCGTACATTCCCAGCGGAGTGAAGATGTGCTGCGTGATGTAGGACTCGAAAGATTGGTTGAGAAGGGTGGGCTGTAGATGAGAAAGAGCCGTGTACATCCAGTTGCTGTACTTGAAATGCCATTTAAAAGACTTCGGGCGCCGAGGAAATTGATACTACCGCACCTGATATTGCTCTCGCAACGAGGCAGAGGGACGAAGGTACCGTAGTTTCGATAACTATGGCCATTTCAAAAAATGAGCACCCAAGAAAAGGTTTGAATATTAATTACCATGTCTGACACACTGCTCTCCGTCGGGTATGCATACAGATGCCCAGGAACACCCGTGCGATGCGATAACATGTCCTGTAACGTTACACCTTTCCCCATCTCAGGGTCCATGAGCCCCCATTCTGGCAGCAGGGACTCGACTCGAGTATCCCAGCGCAGTTTTTGACCCCGCAACTCCGCTAGCGACTCGTTTCGGATGAGCAGCCCGACGCCCATCGCGAGGAAGAGCTTGCTGTCAGAGGCGATGGCGAAGACGGTGTCCGGCGTAACAGGTGACCCATCTGCGCGCGCTTGCCCGTAAGAGCCGAATTCAACGTGCCACCCGTCCAACGCATGCTCGTCATTTCGCACCACGGCGACCGCCAAGCCAGAGGAGTTCCAGTACGTAAGCTGGGACGCGATGTACGCGTCTAGTTCGGGTGTGAGGACAGTGTTCTCGGGTGGGCGCGTGAAAGGTATCTGCGAGGCGTCGGCGACGGAGAGCAGACCGACGATAAGGCCTATCAGGTCCCGCATGCTCCTTGAAGAGGATAGGTAGCGCATCAAAGGTTGATTCAATTCCAAGTCTTCCCATTGGCTGCTTCGGATGCAATTCTATTGAAACATCGGGAGCTACATGCTGATGTGATGAGTTAGCTGAGTGATCCGCTATGTCGCGGCAAGTGATGGCCGCTGCTGGACTCCGAGACAAGACCGCCTTGAGAGCATGCAATATTCATTGGACAGGACATGTGCATTTTTGGCAAAAAATATTGCCAGTACACATATGTGCTACATCAGGTGTGGCCTTTTGGCTGCGGTTCAGGGTCAAATTTCATCCCGATAGGCGGCACGAGCCCAACAGACTGGCGGACGACGAGAACTTCAATCGAGAAGACAGATAATAACCCCTCAATATTGAAGCTGCTATGGCCGGGCCCATTTGAGAGGGGGGCGCCAGGGCTTTCAGCGCCGGGGCTCGCGGGTTTTCTTTTTCTTCGTCCGTCATGGTACTTTAATTTTGAAACAAAATTTGATAGCCCGACCATCACGGACATTGAGATCTTGAGACACCGCCAGCGAGCAAGTTAGATCGAGACAAGTACGTACTTGCATTCGACATTCATGGCTTTTCTGGCCTCGAACATTGACTGATGGAAGTTCCTTATAAGTTACTACAACCGTCACTGGATCACAAAAGCAGCGGCATTAATATATCCTTCTGGGGAATCTCTTGACATTTTGCATCTCTGTCGAAAGATGCGCATCCGATGTCTGCCCTTGCCACGACGCCCTACGGAGCGCCTTTCGAGCGCAACGATTGAATCTGAGGACGGTCAGAAAGCTCCCTTATCCCGGCTTGTGCACGATAGAACTGAAACGACGAACAGAGGCTATATGCCGCTCCCAGGAACGAAGCGAGGCTCCCGCAACCACTCGCTCTCGCCGCAGCGGGAAGGCGGACTTCGCAAGTCAAAGTCGACCGGTTTTCTCAACACTTTGCATCGGAATGTTTCTCTCAGGAACCTGCGCTCCAGTCTCAGTGGACGTGGGGAGGACACGGAACATCCGTCCCTGCGCTCCCAATCATCGAGCAGTTCGAATACGGCATTTCACCCTCAGCCTGCATTCCGAAAGAGGGTCGGGCGTCTGCGTCGTGGAAAGGGTAATTCGGAGGGTGTGCCTCCAGTACCGTCACTGCGTCCGCCGGATCCGGACACGGAGTCGCTCGAACTTGGGCTGCAGCTCGATGCTAACCTCGCGCTCGAGGAGCTGGATGGCATCGTGCACCCGGACTACTTCGACAGTCGTACCGATACTCCAGCGAGCGCGAGTGACATATACACTAGCTCTCTATCTCAATCCAACTCGGATCCTCCTACGTTCAGTAATCCTTTCTCCACAAACTCGATGCGGTCAATCGGGACGCTCTCCCACAGTCGAGACACAGATTTTCCTATACCACCTAGTTGGCTAGTCGATGGGAAAGCCAAACCCAACGCCGAGGAGGAATTCAGTTCGGACGAAAGCGAAATCGGACCACTGAGGCCGGACAACTCCTGGAAGATCCGAATATATGGTCTCGACCACGGCGATCACGTTTTGACTGTGTCGACGAAAGACACTGTCCTTGATCTCACCCGCCGGCTCGACTTGATGCTCCCTCCGGGCGAGGAGCGTGGTAAACACGAGCTGTACTTGAAGGAGCGTGGCCGTGGTAAGTCGATATTTCGAGAAATTGATTCTGACGTGGTCATAACGGACATCGCATTCAGAGCGGATATTACGACAGAAGGAGCGCCCGGCTAATATCCTTCGACGGCGACTGTTGCAGGCCGGATACGACGAAACCGACGAATATGAGTTTAGTGGGGCAGGCATGACGGAGATACCGTTTCTGCTTAAATTCGTGTACCGGAGACAGTACCTCGGCAAAACTGTAAGAATTCCATCCATGATACTTTCCACGTCTATTCTAACGCACTCGGCAGGACGAGGAGCTGTCTTTCAATAATTTTGAATATCTCGATCTCACCGGGCGCGGCCTGGGAACCATCCCAGTTGCCCTGCACCAACACGCCGCCTCCATTGTCTCGCTCCGCCTCTCTCGGAATCCCATGATCGACATCCCGTTGGATTTTATCCAATCGTGCACAGCCCTCAGCAAATTGTTTCTTTCGCATATGGCGCTGAAGAAGGTCCCACAAAGTATCTGCGACTGCCCTGCCCTCAGTGTGCTCGACCTATCGTCGAATCGCGTTGCTGCCCTGGACGATGCCCACCTGGACGCTCTCACGCATCTGACGGTGCTTCAAGTCCAGAACAATCGCTTAGAAAGGCTACCGCCGACGTTCGCGCGCCTTCACCGTCTGACAGTTCTCAACATTTCGAACAACAAATTCACTTCTTTCCCGCCCAGCATAACCGAGCTGTCAGACCTTGCGCATCTGGATATCTCATTCAATGCGATCACACAGCTGCCTTCCGAGATCGGGCAACTGACAAATCTCGAGGGTCTGATTGTTGTAGCCTGTCAGATTTCCGTGCTGCCAATGGAGATGAGCAGCCTTGTGCAGTTGCGCGAGCTTGACTGTCGAAGAAACCAGATTGTTGATCTGAGCGTGGTGTGCATGCTCCCAGAGCTTACGACGCTCCATATGGACCACAATAACCTGCATAGCCATCCACTGGCGCTGGGCGCGTCTTTGGCTACGCTAGACATGTCGCACAACGACATCACCGAGTTCACGCTCAGCGACATCGGGAACGCGCTCACAACGCTCGACCTCTCGCATTCGAAACTCTCATACCTAGAGGAGCGCACAATCACCCAGCTACTCTCCCTCCGCACGCTCAAGCTCGACCACAACTCCTTCCACTCGCTCCCTGCGTCGCTCGGCGACCTCACTTTGCTCGAGACGCTCTCTTGTGCAGATAATGTCCTTGCGACGTTGCCGGAAAGTATCGGAAGGTTGCAAAAGCTCGAATTTCTCGATGTCCACAGCAACAGTCTCGTCGAGTTGCCTGTCACATTGTGGAATTGCGCGTCGCTCTCGCGGCTGAACGCGACCTCAAACCTATTGAATGTGTGGCACGACCCCCCGGCCTTCTCCCCTTCCGACACGGTTATCCACCCATCGCCACAATCAAAATTGAATGCTGGTTTCACGTACGCCGCGCGACGCCCGTCTGCACCCAAGACCCCCTTGCTGCCAGACATCCCTCCCCTCGCGCACTCGCTCGAGATGCTCTGCCTCGGCGAGAACGCGCTCACGGACGACATGCTGCGTCCTCTCATGATCTTCAAAGAGCTCAAAGTTCTCAACTTATCGTTTAATCAGATCCACGAGTTGCCGGATCGTTTTTTCCGGTACTTGTTGAACTTGGAGGAGGTATTTCTTAGTGGGAATCGACTGACGCATATTCCGAGCGAGGATCTGCCCAGGATGACGCGCCTATCGACATTGTTCTTGAATGGAAATCATCTGCAGCATCTGCCCCACGAACTAGGGAAAGTCAAGAGTCTCGCGCGGTTGGACGTCGGCAACAATCTGCTTAAGTATAATATCAATAATTTGGACTACGACTGGAACTGGTGTGTCTTCCCGGGTACTGTTCTGCTGATAATGATTATCTTTCGTCAGGAACTTCAACAAAAATCTGATGTAGTGTGTACCTTTCGAGTTGATTCGTCGATGCGTGGCTGACTTGTATGTGTACAGCTTGAATCTCTCGGGGAATAAACAGCTCCAAATCAAATCTGATGCCCCTGGTTATGTCCAGCGACCAAGTATATCGTCTACGATCGACCGCCGGTCGCTCTCCAGTTTCTCCGCGCTCACGCGATTGCGAGTTTTGGGGCTCATGGACGTCACTTTCACCACTACCGGGACGAGTAGCAACTCCGACATTCCCGACGAAACAGACGACCGACGCATTCGGACCTCTTCCTCGCTCGTGAACGGTATGCTGTACGGCATTGCAGATACCTTGGGCCGCAACCCCTATCCGCTGATGATGGATCTCGCGCACGAGTTTCGCGGGGCCAAGAAGGATGGTGGCGCCGTCTTTGCGATGTTCGGCCGCTCCCAGCCTGCAAACGAGATGGCGAGCAACTTCTCCAATGGGCTTGCCAAGTTCTTGAAGGACAATTTCATCCGCGTGTTCGTCGACCAGCTGGACCGGCTCGACTCCCAACGCGCAGAGGGCGTCCCGGACGCGTTACGCCGCGCGCTTCTGCGGTTGAACCAAGACTTTCATAACACCCTGTTTGGTCCTGGACGCAAGATGTCGGTCGTGACAGGCGCACCGGGCGGTGGAACTGAAACAGCCGCGCTTTTATACACAGGCGCGTCTGGCATCGTGGTGTACATCGTTGGGAAGAAGATGTACGTTGCCAACACGGGCAACGCGCTCGCGATTGTGTCCCATGGCGAGACCGCGCGCCCGGTGTCGCGCAAGCACGAGCCTTATGACGCCGCTGAAATGGCGCGCATCCGCGCGGCAGAGGGGTGGATATCCCCATCAGGTCGGGTTAACGGCGAACTGGACATCTCGCGTTCGTTCGGCTTTTACCACCTCCTGCCTTCGATCATTGCGCGTCCTGATGTCTTCGAGTACGAGCTAACAGACCGGGACAACATGGTTATTGTTGCGAACCGCGGGCTGTGGGACTATGTCGATTACCAGACGGCAGTGGATCTCGTGCAGGGGACGACGGACCCGACAGCCGCGGCGCAGAAACTCCGCGATTTGGCGATCAGCTATGGAGCGGAGGGGAGTACCATGGTGATGGTCGTGCAGCTGAGACGCACTGTGCAGACGGACCGCCGAAAGCGGCGGTTCATTGGTGTGGTAGACCGCGCACTCGATCGGCTCAAGGACGAGGTAGCGCCGCCCATTGGGCACGTCGCGGTCGTTTTTACGGACATCAAGGGCTCCACACATCTCTGGGAGGCGACGCCGCTGGGCATGTTTACGGCGTTGCACTTACACAATCATTTGCTTCGGCGCTGGCTGCGGATCTGCGGCGGGTATGAGGTGCGCACGGAGGGGGACTCATTCATGTGTGCGTTCCCAACCGTGCTTGCCGCCGTGTGGTGGTGCCTCGCCATCCAGGACGCGTTGCTCGCGGTCGCGTGGCCGCAAGACATTCTCGAGTGCGCGGACGGAAAGGAGGTGTACGACGCGCAAGGCCGGCTCATCTACGCCGGGTTGTCGGTCCGCATCGGGGTCCACTGCGGCGCGCCGCTCTGCGTCACAGACCCGGTCACAAACCGCATGGACTACTTCGGCTTGATGGTTACCCGTGCGGCACGCATCGCTAGCATCGCGGCCGGCGGCCAAATCATGCTCAGCGCCGACGCCCTCGCTGAGATCAACGCGCAGCTGTTTGGCGGGGGAGCGACCGAATATTCGGATGTGCAGCCTGAGGCAGCAGTGGACGCTGTTCGGCAGTTCGACCCCGCCGTGGTGCACCAGGGCGAAGTAAAACTCAAGGGTCTTGAAGAACCGGAGATGTTGTCGGTCGTGCTGCAGGGGACATTAATCGGCAGGCATGAGCACAAGGGGGCGGCAACATTCACACCCGATCTAGTTCCGAAAACTTTACGTATGCGCCCGAGTTTGCATATTGCGGAGCTTCGGCAGCTAGCTGCGTTGTGCGTTCGGTTGGAGATGGCGTCCTCCCAAGGATCCGATTTACAGGAATTGGACAGCATTCCCACCATCCTACTTCCCCCGAACGTGGACCTCCCGGACGCACAGCTCGCGACCATCCTGCATTCCCTCACAGTCCGCATCGAGAATGCGGAAATCGTGTTGCGCACGAGGAGACAGAAATCAAAAGGAGTTTCGAGAGACGCTCTTTTGTCTGCGCTTCGGGATTTAGATGAGCGGACGCTCAACGAGCTATGGTCGATGTTGCATTGAAGATTTGGTTCCTGACTGTTCATTTTTCGTCGTAGTTGCATACCAGGTTCGCATATTGTATCATAGACTGTATTATTTAGTCCAATTTCATGCTACTTTATCTTGCATAATCTGTCCCTGCCCCACTTTCGTGGTAGAGTCAAGTCGAACAGCGTCGCTAACACTTGGAGTTTGACTCCCAAGCTGATCGCAGAGCAGATTCAAGGACAGCATTGACAAAGAGATCAGTGTATTGGAATCAAGTACTAGTACAGCTGTTACAACAGCGTTCCACAAGAATCGAGCAAGGGAGGGTTGTACAATCCGAGGCAGCCTGGGACCGGTAGAAACTACTAGAGAGGGTGGGAGGCAGGGACGTAGTGGCATATTGAGGTGGGCGGAGAGGAGTGGGAGAGAAAGGGATCGCACACTGAAGAAGGGAGGAAGAGAGGAGGGTAGCGCACTACGAAACAAGCCGGAAAAAAAGTAAACAAATGGCGAGGAGCATCAAAAAGAAAAGAAAGAAATCAGAAGGCGTATGGCACCACGACCTCACGGTCGAGGGGCTGCGACGCTGCCAACTTGTCGTCGGCTCGAAAGCCTCCCTGCCTCTCCTCTCCGTCGGGAAACCAAAAGAACGAAAGACCCGTGGGGGCACGAAAAGCCTCGAGTGTCGCTTCGTCCAGGTCCTCGTACTCCTCTGCAGCAACGGGGGCAAGGACTGACGGCGCGCCGGCGCCCACGCTAGTGAAACCGGAGAACGAGCGCGAGCGGCGGACGCGCCGCTTGCGGGCCGCGGGTGACTCGACAGCGGCAGTGTGAGGCGCGACGTAGGACACGGGGACGCCGGTGGCGGCCTTGCCCACCGTGTGGTCGCGCGACCGGAGGGAGAACTTGCTGGCCTTGTGACGCGGGGAAGCGTGCACGACGTTGACCTCAAGGTCACTGCCGGCAGGGGACGGGGCAGGGGCGGCGGGTTTGCGCTGCTTGCGGTGGAAGATGCCTGAGACGTGCCCGCGTAGGTTGGTCCAGGGGCTGCTGCGGCTCGGACGCGGCGTGGCCTGCGCCACGTTCTCGTTGTCGTCCTCTTCAGCGTCAGATTCGACGCGAAAAGCGCTCCGGGTAGCCGTGGTGCGCGTGGTGAAAGTCGTGCGCACAGACACAGTGTCGGCGGCGGGCCTCTTCTTGCGCTCGAGAAGGGCGGCCTGGATGACGGGGATGTTGACGTGGGGTGCAATCTCAAAAGCGCCGATCTCGGACGGGACGTCGAGCTCTCTAGCGTCCATCTCGGATACAGCCATTGAGCTGGGGCGTGAGCGAGAGAAGACGCGGCGGACAGAGGTGGTGGGCGAGTCCGGGCAGTCGGATTCCAACTCTTCGTAGAGGAAGGACTTCACGGTCCGAATTCGAAGCTCAGCGAGATTGAGGGAGGTGGGTTCGGCAGCCATGGTCGAGAGCAAGAGCAAATGCGGTTCAAGCCTTCAACAATAGCTGGCCGCTTTTATACGTGCCACCAGCATGTCCGGGGCCCTACCGAGTTTGGGAAATGCACAAATGTCCAGGAGATTCGGAAGCGGCACAGCCCAGTGAGATCATTTACGAACAATGAGCACGGGAGCATTCAGGAACACGGCCCTTGCAAGTGGCCCACGGTCAGAGCTTCAAGCAACCACATGTACAATTTCGACCGCAGACGAATCTGGCGCAGATTTTACCCGTACAAAAGAGCGGGGTCAGCCTCCCTCCTCTGTTAAAATCGACGACGCTCCGTAAACTTCGCCGGAAGGGAGCGAGACTCGAGTTTTACGGGTACCCGTACGGTACTTGGATAGCGCTTGGACCACCCCCTAAAGTGTTGACGACGAGCTTTGAGAGATGCCGATATCTGAAGAGATGCCAGATTTTGATTGCTATCCGTCTTGTTTGAGAGCAGGAAGAGCCTGGCCACGGAAGACCTGCAAGCGCTTAGCGCGAGTAAAAGGCGGGAGTCGGCCTGGCTTGACACGTGGCAGCACGTGGTTCTCAGCGCCCTCCCCCCGCAACATCATCATCATGCTATAGCGCCATGCCCACGTAGTCATGCTTCGACTTCCTTCATTCCGAGCCTACCACATTGTCCCGCCCAGCCGCTATTCCACTGTCGCAATCGAGCGTCTGAAAAAACCCGACCGTGGCGGACAGAATCTCTCTCAGCGCTACCGCCGTCTCGAGCAGTCTCTGCGCGGAAAAGAGGCATTGCAGCGCGACAGGCGTGAGCTGGACGAAAGCCGCAGTAGTACGGCTCAAGACAACGCTAAGAGCTCATCTCCCTTGGATGCAAGCCGCTTCTTCTACGGCTTCGAGGTCCCGCAGCGGCCACGGGCCCCCGAATCTGACGGTGCGTCCTTGTAATTTATCTTTATCTTTAGACTACTAAATCTAGAGCAGAATGTTGCATGTCGGGTTGTGCGGTGTGCGTATACGATCTCTACGAAGAGTCACTCGCGGCGTACCGCAAGGCCGTTAATACCTTCCGCGCAAAGCTTGTCGCGAAGGGCATACCTGCGGCAGAGTGGCCTGGGAACCTTAACGTATCGACTGGGACTGAAACGGAGGCGAATACCGGCGCTGATGGGAGCGCGAGGGGCGCAACGCTCAGCGCGTTTGAGGCATTAGAGAAGACGCTGGAGGAGAAAAGGCGGATATCGAGAACTGAGTAAATTCCACCGTCATCTTGACTAGACTATAATCAGCTAATCTAGACTGTTCTCTTTTTCCTCTTTGCCGTCGCAGACAAGTGCTGTCCCTGCGACGGACGAAGATCAAATTTGATGACCTGTGCGAAGGCCTTCGGTGGCTTGCGTTTAGTCGGCGATAGCTGTGCTTCCAGTACTTTACCTTCGTCACAACGCTCCGCTACTACGGGAATCAGCATCGTCCCGTATACGGTAATGAGCGTGCGTGAAAAAAGAGTGGTATCAAATTTGGGCTGAAATTCTGAAGCCAGTCAGCGAAGTCGTGATCATGAATAATGGTAATGAAATTCGTTACACGTAAAAAATCGTTAAACACTCAAAAATGACACCTCCAATCATTCCTTCCTGGGTCTCACATTCAACACATCTCCCTCGATCCTGCCCGTCCAACCTGCTGGCTTGCTATAATTTAAACGCTGTGTGTGTGCCGAGGCGCTAGCGGGAAGGGTCACGCTCGGCGCCTTCATACCACTCAGCCAGGTTGACCCAGAAGACTCGGGCTGGGGCGACACAAGCTCAGTGGGGACGTTATTGTCTAGTGGGGTATTCTGCGCGGGTGGGGTGCGACGGTCCGTTTTCCCTTCTCTGGTCCCCATAGTGCGGTATGATGAGAACGGATTGACCGGTGCCACACGGGTCTCTGCGGAAGCCGCCGGCAGATCGAGGGGCGGGGAGGCAAATCGGAGTGGTTGGCGTGGGGCGAATGGGGCGGTTGTGTGAGGAGAGCCTTCCGCTGCGGTAGGATTGAGGCGAGTAGAACGTCTAATGGGACCTGAGGCTTCCCCCTGTCGTGCTTTCTTCCGAGGGGAAGTGGAGGACCGCGTGGCTGGCATATGTCGTGAAAGGAGTGGAAGCAGGCGTCAAAGAGACGGTGCCACACCTTGCGCCTTTTATACCTTGAGAGATTTCCGCATATGGGGGTGCAGCTTTGTTTTGACTGGTATAGAAACAGAAACAATGTGGTGTGGCCACCGGAATGGTCTGCTCTGCGCGGGGCGCTTTGACTTTCAACGTTTTGTCGATCGACCCGAACACAATCAGACGCCGGTCAAAGCAGAAAACCGTCAAGAGCCAACATACATCCAAATGCGGTTGACAATGTGGATATCGTTGAGATCGATCGCCCGCACTTTTGGACCCACATTTTTGGAGGTGCCGTGCAGATCTAGACCACTCGGATGAGTCGGATCCGTGACGATCGTGATTTGAGGATGGGATAGATTCACACATATCATGGTCAGAAGTCCCATGAATCACTGGATATTACCTGTACATGTGAGTTCGTCGGAGTCACCCTCCGTGATAGTGGTACATTTCCCTGCTCGGCCTAGGAGTGAAGTTGAACTCAAGCGGAACAGCTCCATCATGATCAGTGTATTATGATCAGTCCACAAATCTCAACAACAGCCGGTGACGGTCTCGACGCTTCAGAGACCGCATGCCGAGCTTTGTATGTCCTCACAAAAACAGCACCTACATAGATAAAGAGGGAAAACAGATCTAGAGTATTGACTACAATAGTATTCACGGAGACCGCTGTTATGATCCGCCGGATCGTGAATTTTCAAACTCAGGTGATATCGGCAACCGAGAATCTTTCCAGATGGCAGAATCCGACCAGATCCGCGACCATATCTGATCGGAGTCAATGACATCACCGGCGACCGGCGGACCCTGGCAGTCGATCAAACATGGCAGGCACTGCCTCGTAACTACCTGCAAGCGACCACGTACCATGAAAGCTGCGACGTTCACTGGTCAGTGAGCACCAGGCTACAGAGGAAGGGCCTCGAGTACTTTACTCACAGCCCCTTCCTAGCTCAATTGACACGGCTCAAACATTCGCTCACTCGCCGCCGTCGACGGCGGTCGCGATCCCCAGACCCACTATGGGCCCATGTCGACTCCCGAGGGCCCTCGATCTCACAGCTAACCGGAACTCTGTCTACGCCCAGCTTATCTGTGGACAAAATACCTCCAATAACTTTTGACCCTCCTCCGATAGACCCTAGCCACAACGACAAACTCGCCATCAACCGATTGCCGGCTGAAATTTTGGCAGACATCTTTCTACGGGTGTGCGAGGCTTATGTGTACCCAGATCACTCCTGGACAGCATGCAGCCAGGTGTGTTCGGCATGGCGCGCCATAGCTCTAAACACGCCGACTTTGTGGAGTCATGTCATCTTCACCACACCCGGATGGACTCGGCGATGCATCGAACGCTCAAAGTCGGTTCCTTTAATCATCGAAGCAAACATGACCTACTTTGTTGTGGAAGAGCGGGTCTGCCAGGTCCTCACGCTGGGTGATAGAATTTGTAAAATTCATCTCCAATTCTTCGCTCTGAGCCCTCTAGCGAGGACACTGCTCAATGGTCCGTTTCCCATCCTGGACAGCTTGTCACTCGACGTCTCGGACTACTTTTTATCGCCAACCCTTACCCTGAATCCCGACGCATATCCGATGCTGCGGCACCTTCAATTTCGGAACCACGTTACTTTTTTCCCGCCCATCTCCCGCTTGGACTAGTTTCATTGGAAATCAGCAATGGCTCTGATGGCGGTGTTTCATGGGAAGCCTTTTCGGCGTCACTCGAATCGCTCGCGGATCTCGAAACTCTGACACTCCACGAGTTTGCAGTGCCTCCAGCCTCAGCGGGTGTTCGCCCAATAACACTTCCAAAACTACGCGAACTCCATCTTTCCGCTTCGCCAGCAGACTGTGCGCGGCTTGTTGAGGCCTTAGATGCCCCACACCTCCGACGATACGGACTGCACCTTCGCACTGTGGATCACGTGGACGACATGTTCGAAGCTATCCTCGGGAACCTTGCGCACCCTGCGCCCAAGTCCATGTTCCTCCATCGACAGTACGGCACGCTGGGAAGCGACTGGTACCGCGTATCTCAGCCGTTTCCCGATCCCGGATTCTATCAACATACTGTCTTTGGCTTTGCCTATGCGGACGCGCACGATGTCGGCGAGGTTGCGACGCTGGACATCTGCTTTTCCTGGCGTATTCCCTCACCGACCTGGACCTCGCCGCCATCTTCGCCGCAGTGTCCGCCATCCCGGTGCTTGATCACATCGAGTGGTTGCTGTTTGCGGACTGGAACAGCAGCCCGCCCGGAACGTGGGTGTGCTCCTCCGCCAGCTCACCCGGCTCAGAACCCTTGTCATATCCGGGCTCCCGGCGTCCGGCCTCGTGTGGGATCTCCTGAATCAGCTGGAGAATCTTGCCCCTGTTTCCGCCGCCGCAGACGCGCCGCAGGAAGCATCTCAGCCCCTTCTCCCGGCGCTCAATGAGCTCGAAATCAATAGTGTCGACTGCTCTGCAGGGGGTTGGATTTCGCGGCGTTCACACAACCAATCGCAACGCACAGTAAATTCTTACATCGATCTCGACGGCGCGCGTTTTATCGAGGTGCTCGTATGCTACCTCGAGCAGCGGAAGCAGCTGCACGTGGCGCTTCCGCGCCTCAAAGTGACTAGGGCGGTCAACTACAGCGTCGCGGAGATCAAGTACCTCCGCACGCTCGTGTGTGAGGTGTTGTGGGACGGCGTCGGGCCTATCCCCAGCACATATGCGTACAATGGTGATGAGTTCGGGGCGATGACGATCAATCATAATCTGCTCAGTCGAAGGAAAAGTTATAGGGAGCTGGATCTTGGTGAGGAGGAGAGGTGGCGCAAGCAATTTTGGACGCTGAAGATGCACGACTAGCGCTAGTGTTGCAAGTGTCCTCCAATTCTTGGGATGCAATGGCTCCATGGATGTTTCTGTAAGATACATGTATTTCAGCCTGTACTAGTAGGTCTCCATGAGGAATGATACGGTGGCGTGCGGACACATGTCAACCACCGCACGGCTATGTACAATCATGAGGCGTCGGCGCTTTGTCGGGAACTCAAGAGTCAAAAAGTCCCCCCCCACGATTTGTTGATTTTATCAATTACACGCTCGACTGGCTACAATTGGCAACAGAAAGACATTTGAAATAAATTACGTGGCTTGCTACTGGTTTTTGCATGAGTGCTGAACAATCTATCCGGTGTTCAAGTGTGGAACCAAGTCAAGGAAAGAACCACGAGGAGGCCGCGAAGCGGAAGTGCACATTCAACGGATCACGCTCGATCGCGAAGCTCTATATCCGCATCTACGAGAAATGTTTCAACATTTTGCAAGACATCACAAGCAGCGGTAGCGGGGTCCAAAATCGAACGAACTCACGATAGCCAGAAGACCCCGGTTCCGACATCATGTCCCACATCGATTGCGTTTGCAGCGTCTGCGCGCCAGGCGCCGAGGTACCGCCCGCAACATATAGGTCGAGAACACCGCGCCGCGGTCCGTGCTCGTGTCCATCGTGCTCCCGCGAAACGACCAGAGGAGATGAGCACGGGGTCCCGGAGGTTGAGCATGAGACGGGAGATCATGATTGACGATATTCTGAAAGGGCAGGGTTAGAAAGAAGGTGTGGAGGGAGAGCGGGCGGGCGTACACGTTCGTAAAAGTCGTTGGCATCCCCCTGGTATACGGCTGTACGATGTCAATTGGTGTTGTGCTGTCAGTCAGGAGGAAGAGAGGCCATACGGAAGCGAGCTGACAGATTGCTGTCAGAGTGGGGTAAAAGCGCGCAAATGAGAGATGTATACTTACAATAAAGGTGAGGATGTTAGCCAAGTTGGCAAGGACTATCACGCTAGACGTTATTTCAGTCAACCAAGGTGAATGAAGTGAACGAGAAGGTTTACGGACGCGAAGTAGATGGTGCCTTGAGAAGAGCCGTCAGATGGCCCGAAGAAAGAAAGCATGCATGCACGTACCGTCGCGGAGGAGTACGGCGAGGATGTGGGAGCTGGTAGAATGCCGGCGGCTCAATCCTCTGTAGAGCGTCAACAGGAACACAGTGCAATCGAATGCAGCCATTCCGCCCATGCGGCAGCTAGCCCGCGCGCTCTGGATCGTCGTAGTACGTCAGGTGGGTTTCGACGGGGAAGCGATGAGTCGGCACATACTGCGATGTGGACACTGACGACGAGCATCCAATGTACAGATTCAAAGCAGGTATGGTATCGTCTGAGCCGGTACCGGGGCCGGCGACGACGGCCCACTGCGGAGACGCAAGTCGTTAGGACGTTGTGAAGGGTACGGGATGCAAAAAAGTGGAACTTGCCAGGCCGACTGCAACAACTGCGACAGTGATAAAGATCAGCAAGGCGAGCACGCGTTTGTTGCGTTCGTAGAGCGCGTATGTTCGTAGAATGAGCATGACTTCGTGCATAACGGCTATGGTTAGCGGGCGATGGTCGGCGGTGACGGGCGATCGTACCTCCAACTATGATCTGTGTTACTACTGCCAAGTATTCGTGATAAGAGTGTAGGGTCGAGCATCTGCGAGATGTAATGAGAGGAGGCGCAAGATAAAAGAGGCAATGTTACATCTATCAGACCAATGAGGATCGACATTGGGTCGTGGAGGTGAAACAGCTCACTTGAAGCTTCTGCGGTGTGCTTTCCGCCGTCCAGAAGTATTGGAACGCGACGGCTATGGTACCGAACAGGGTGAGATATCTGTTCAGAAAGAACAGAAATGTCGGCCAGCTCCAGCCATTCCACCAATACCGCTCCACTTCAGCATCCAGCGTCAAAAAGTACTCATAGTAGAGTAGCGCTACAACTGCGTCAGGAAGATCTTTGCGATGCAAGATGCGAGATGACATACTGAAGGAGACGAGATTAAGATAATAATTAGAGTTTCTGCCGTCCGGTCAATGCTTGACTTGAGACGGCCGTAAGCACGCACATTTGGGTCTGGAGGTCAATCGCGCTGCTCATCGGGTCGTACGTTGCATGAGTCTCAACCTCCTCGCTGGACAGAAGGTGGTAGAAGGAGAAGAAGGGTGATTTTGTAGAGGGAGAAGAAGCGGTGATTTTTCGAAATCAGGACCACATGTGCATCTATCATCATATGATTGGACTTGATTGGCGCCACGCTTGTATGACCAATTTGCCATTTGACACGTCTATTCTACTGTGCTTTACCACAATTGAGGCGAAACGAAGCTAGCAGAAGCCTTGATGTACGACGATGTACCATTCTGAGACGAATTCTACCAAAAGAGAAACGAAACTGAGCGGAGGTGAGCGACGACCGCGAGGCTCGTGATAATCATCTTCGATTGATCGCAATTTCGGAAGTGCTTGGCCTTCGGCTCCGACACGCTCCGACCGGGTCAATGATCCGAAACCAATGTGCTCTTTCCCACTTCAACGTTAACAAGCCTGGGCCTGCACATGCGTTAAGTATTGGATTTCGAGACGGCCGATCCAAATAAGCAGAGAACCTGTTGTAAACGCGCGGGGAACGATTAGATGGAGTCTGTAAGAGCTGTAAAAGAGAGTCAGGCCCGGCGAAAAGCAAGCTCCGGGCTGGTCGAGACCCGACTGGGCCTCAAACCCCCTAACTTGTCTCGGCCTCAAAGTTCAAACTCTCTAGCATATTACGCCCATAGCTAAATAGGGAAACGTCTCTGCTACTTATTTTTTTTGGGATCTTCTCCATTTCCCGCCTGCCGCCACACACTGGCAGGACCTTGATTTTAAGTCGCGGTAGCACCTCTATTTTGTGATTCGCAAGAGGCTCGGCAACCGAAAATACAAATGAATTCGACTCGATTTGGTCTCAACTCCCGAACTTGGAGTTGTTGGTATATATGGCAAACACTATTGTTGGGATAAAGACTCAGTCGACGTCTCCGCTCGCGTAAGAACAACACTAGGTACAATGAGTTAAAGTATGGGAAGGAATGTATAAGGACGGCTGACCTCAGTCTTCACGCTATTCGGTACGAAGTCTGAGGTGCTCGATAGTATAAGTAATACAAAGTATATACGGGCGCGAGTGCCAATGTGCCATTTCTCGGGCGGTTTGTACTTCGTCTGGCCGGGTTTCAACTCCAAGGCCTCAACCTAACGAGAGGGAGAAAGTGAACAATGTTGGCTCAACCCCCTCCAAAAAGATCACACACAGGGCAGTGGGTGGTACACTGGTAACTGGTTGCCTGTGGTTGCACACAGGGCAGTCGCTGCAGTCGGCTGAATAAGTAAAATATGTCAAGAAATATTACGCAGCGGAATAATACTACGCGCGCGACGCCGCGGCGGTCACGTATCGCCAACAAATTTGTCACTGACTGACAGTCAGATCTGCGGTAGTGTAAGTACTCGGTGACAAGTGGCAGCCAGCTTCTTTGAACGCTGTTGGCCGCTTTGCTCGTTTGAGCATTCAAGCCTTTCAATTTTTTTTTTCGTGATATCCAGCCGACCCTCTACTGGAGTGGGGGTTCCACTGAGATCTTGGCCTCAATGGCAAACCCCTGATTCCGGACTCCGGAGTCAATTAAAAAACGCCTGAAGCATCCTAGCTTCGCAATAATTACCCATAGGGTCCTAGAGAAGCTTCGCGAGGCCTAAATATTCAGAGTCATGAGGAGTCATGAGGGTATGGAAGACGTCGAAAAGGCTGTGGGAGACAGAACTGACGTCGACAGTGATAACGTAGCTATAGGGGGTGCGCGCGGCGTGCACAACAATTGTCACTTCACATGTGTCTCTTTGACCGTCAGATCGCCCGTGGCAGTGTACGCCGTCCTCGAAGCCAATTTCTACCGGTTCGAAGCATTTCAAGCACTGGGGTTGTCGAATTCACGTACTTACCCGTGTAGAGAGCTCGACGATCCACCATCTATCAAGATGGGATGATTCCACGCAGTTCTGGAGATGATTTGCATGGAGAATAAGTAAAAAGAAGTGCATACTTCTCGTAGGCTGAGACTCTGAGAGAGTCGGCGCCAGGTTGTTTTAGTTTGTACAAATTGATTTGATCAGCACAGCCTCCGTACTTTGCGGCTTCCAGCACCATGCCAGCAATCCGCCGCGCCCGACGCTCGGGGCGGGACCACACTACGGCGCGGGCTGTCCGTGCCGGGCTTCTCCGCGCTGGTCAGCAGCATTGCCGAAGCGACGACGCCCTCGAGCGAAAGCAGCAGCAGCAGCGGGGGCACCCGCAACGACAGGAAGCCGCCGTTCCTCCGCCGTCGCGGGCCCACCGTCGCCGACGCCGTAGACACCCTGCTTGACTCCGGACGTCAGGCGTCGCAGCTGCTGGGCGACATCAGCAACTCGCTGTCGTCGAACGGCAGCGGGGGCGTCCCGGGCCCGTGGGAGACGCTGCAGCTGATCGCTGTGAGCGCGGGACGCTGTTCGACACGGTGGGGAGCGTGCGTGCGAACCGTGGGCAGTGCAAACAACTGCTCGAGCGCGTGTATCAGATCGTCCAAGCGCTGGTCAATCTGCTGGGCGAGCAGGGCGGGCTCGGCGAATTCCGCGGCCCACTTATGTTGCGCTCCGTGGACCAGTTTCTCGACACTCTCATCACGCTGCACGGCGTCCTGCAGGAGCACGCAGCCCACGGCCTGCTCACCCGCATCCTCCGCCACCTCGACACCCGTGACCGTCTCGCAGAGTGTGCAGAGGCGCTCCAGCAGGCGCTGGATGTCTTTAATGTCCAGACCACCCTCATATCGCACTCGAGCCTCGGCTCGCTGCGCCGCCAGGCCAGCGTGCAGCACGAGGAGGTCCTGAGCGCGTTGAGGCGGAAGGGGTACCCGGTTGGCGGTACGGGGCAAGAGGAGAAGGGGAGCGACTTCTGAGGCGGCGCTGCAAGCTCGCTCTTCTCGCTCGGACTTCCCAGTCCGCCTTATTCCAGCCGTTTCTTGCCCTCGTTCTCGATCCGTATCAGCGCGCTGCATCTCACTGTGGGCTGCAGTCAAGGACCGCGCTCGTCTCATCGGTGCGCACACCTACATGCGCACCCAATCCAAGCTGGCTCCAGATCTCGGTCGATCCTATATCATCAGTCTGCTGTTACAGCCTATGGCCACCTCTGCGGGCCTGCACCTCCCGCATCGGCGTCGGCGTGAATGGCTTCGAGCACATGGAACATTGGAAGGAAGAAGCCTGATGTTGTCGCCCTTAGAGAGTAGTCGTTCCAAGTTTCTTCCAGTACCAGATTATTCTAATTACTCGGCAGTGTATATACGTACTTGAGTATCTATGCATGGCGTGGCGTGTGGACAGTCAGAAATTAGAATGCGGCACGGTCACGGGCAACCCTGGATCACGATTCACGACGCGCTGATGTCCGAACGCTGGCGATGTCTCTTGGCCCCCGGGTGGACGAGTATGGAGGGTCGCCGGAGTGACGCAGCTCGCGGGTGAGCCTGGCAAAGGGATTCCGCGACAGCTTTGGATCGACGGCGGGGTGCAGCATATGAAGTCCTAGTCAGGGCGCGAGCGCGATGCAAGATGGATCCGATCCCTCATATGCTTCCCCGTACTATACAATGCGATGTATTCATCCCTCCTTCACCACGGGTACTCCCCCTCCTTATGCAAAAACGCCGCCGTCTTCCCGCCCTCCTTCGTTAACGCCTCCCTCACGATAACCTTACACCCATCCGCGGGACTGCCCCCGCCCTCAATAAACCCATTCAATTAGTCGAATTCAGCCCGGGGCATATCGACACCACGCGGATGCCCGAGCCCTTCTGCTCCTCCTGCAGCGCCCACTGCACGGTGAGCGAGTTGAGCGCGGCCTTGGAGGAGGAGTAGAAGAGGTAGGTGGGCGGCATGCGGGAGGGGCGCGCGGCGAAGAGCGCGTTGGAGCCGAGGCCGGAGGACACGTTGAGGATCGCGCCTGTGCGCTGCGGGAGGAGGGGGTACAAAGCGTCTTTAAGCGCGGCGGTGCCGATGACGTTGGTCGCGTAGATGGCTTCGGGGGTGCCGGCGGCGATGGCGGCGCTGGAGGCAGGAAGGGCGCAAGTGTGCGAGGTCAGCTGCGCACGACCGCGATGCGGAAGGCTAAGAGGCGTGCAACACGCACTTGTTCACCAGCACATCAAGCCCCGTAAGGTTCTTCTCCTGCAGATGCTTCGCGACCGCGTCGTGCGCGCTTTTGATCGACGCCGCGTCGGTGATGTCCAGCTGGATCGGCACGACGGACGAGGAGGGGTGCACGTCCGCCGCGAATTTGGACAGCGACTCCTCGGCTGCGGCGAGTTTGCGGGAGCCTGCCAGTGGCCGTGCGCGGGGAGGAGGAGGGGGTGCGATTTAGCGACGTGCACGTACTTGGTCGATTGGACAGCCCACGCACCCATGAAGACGAGCACGCCCGGCGTCGACGCCAGCTGGTGCACGGTGTGCATGCCCAGCCCTTGGTTCGCCCCGGTCACGAAGATGCTTCGGATGGCGGACATTTTCTTTTTTTTTCTGCGAGGAATTAACCGTGGATTTCACATGATTTTATACTGCGCGTGCCGGGGCGGGCGGGGATGACGCAGCTCTCAGACAAAGCGGCTTCGTTCGGTTAATTTTCCGTCGATTGATTCATTCGGTATGACTCACCGAAGCTTTCCTTCGGGCGGGTTGGACGTTGGCGGGGCGGCAGCGAAGGCGCAGACCCGATTGGGCCGACGAATGCGCCTGACGGTTCGACTCCATCAGCGCCAATTTCACAGCTAGTCAGCCTTTTTGGCAGAGTGCGCAGCAGCGCACTCTGCCAAAAATTCGAAAGGTCCCATGGCTACGCTAGCGGCTTGCGGTTAAGCGTGATACGGCCCCTGTCTCCAAGGGGATGCCGGCCGCCGGGGAACCTAGGAGGCTAGGACCGGACGCTAGTTTAATTCAGTCAGTTCGGACCAGGAGAAAAAAAATTTGGACGCCTGGTTTTGCACCTCCTCTATGCCAGCGCAAAGAGACCGCCACAGGATGTGAATTCATGCGCATAAACCTTGATGTTTCTGCTCTCTAGTACCACCCGCTGTGTTCATGTTTGTGGGTATGACTAAGTGCCCTATGACATCAGACACACCATGACTAAGGAAGGTTGAGTTGAATGAGTAAGAGACCAAAACACATCTTCTCCTGGATGACTAAACCTAATGGCTCAATCTTCCGTGTTACAAGTTGATTTGGAGAAGGGCCCGCCGCAAATCACCATAGTTTACAGAGAATGTTCGACGAACGGCATTTGCCGACTAGCTTCACGTGCCAAATTACTGGATGTCACGTGGTAGGGAGGTCCCGAAGAAAGATCGAATCATCCCTCCTTCACCACGGGTACTCACCCGGGCCACCCTTGTGCAAAAACGCCGCCGTCTTCCCGCCCTCCTTTGTCAGCGCCTCCTTCACAATAACCTTACACCCATCAGCAGGACTGCCCCCGCCTTCAATATAGCCATTCATATTAGTCGCATTCATCCGGGGCATATCGACAGCACCCTAATACCCGAGCCCTTCTTCTCCTCCTGGAGGGCCCACTGAAGAGTGAGGGAGTTGAGTGCTGCCTTTGAAGAGGCGTAGAAGAGGTAGGTGGGGGACAGGGGGGAGGGGCGCGCGGCGAAGAGGGCGTTGGAGCCGAGGCGGGAGGAGACATTTAGAATTGCGCCGCCCGTGCTTTGGGAGAGGAGAGGGTAGATGGCGTCTTTGAAGGCGGCTGCGCCGATGACATTCGTGGCGTAAATGGCTTCGGGGGTGCCGGCGGCGATTGCGGCGCTGTCGGTCATGTGCTGGGTTAGCTGCTGACGGCACGACGACGATGTGAGAAGAGGCACTTGTTGACGAGCACATCGAGCGCCTTCAAGTTCTTCTCCTGCAGATGCTTCGCGACCGCGTCGTGCGCGTTCTTGATCGACGCGGCGTCGGTGAGGTCTAGCTGGATCGGCACCACGGACGAGGAGGGGTGCACGTCCGCCGCGAATTTGGACAGCGACTCTTCGGCTGCGGCCAGTTTGCGGGAGCCTGGGCGGGGAGGTGTGATTTAGCATGCACATATTCGATTGATCATTGATAGGCATGCCCACAGACCCATGAAGACGAGAACGCCTGGCGTCGATGCCAGCTGGTGCACGGTGTGCATGCCAATCCTTGGTTCGCTCCTGTCACGAAAATACTTCGAATGGCGGACATTTTGTTGCTTTTTGTGAGGATTAGACCATGGATTTCAGATAATTTTATACTGTGGGTGCCGGGGATGACGCAGCCCAGGCTTCTTTCGGTTGTCTTCCGTCGATTGATTTATTCCGTATGACTCACGGACGTCGACATTCTTTCCTTCGGGCGGATGGACTTTACGGGAGGCAGCAAAGGTGCATGCCCGATCAAGCCGACGAATGCGCCTGACGGTTCGACAGCGATCAGCGTTCTCATTCTGCTTCTTGATAGGATTTACTCGACGATAGTCAAGTCTTCTTCAAAGCTTGCCTGCCAAAGTCATCCAGTCATCACCACACACTCTGACCGCGACCTGGCAGCGGTGGCGGTTCAACGTTCAACATCAATGTCCTCCAGCTTCTAGGCTACCAATCATTATCACCGCTCGACTCGGGGTTTGGCCATTGTGCCGGAAGCTACTGTACACATTTCTCCGATTGTCTTCAGCCTACCCTCGTTGAACCTGTTTTTAGTCAGATTACTACCGAACTACCTGTCTGCGTACCAATCACGATTACAAACAAGTTGAAACTTGCCGTTAAGAAGCAATATCAATCACTTTATGGCCAAGACGCTAGAACGCGCCCACCAACCAAACCGAAACCGAAACACTTTAACTCGAACCACTGGCGGCCCACGAATGCGTAACGAGGCGAACGGGCTGTGAATGCCGTACGCGCGCGAACTGCGACTTTGGTCCCAAAGTGGGGACGACCTCGACCGTGATAAAGTCCTGCGCTTTGACGATACCGGCGTCAAAAGAGCCGACCTCGGCGGAACCACTCGTGTTTTGGCAGCGCAGTTCGCCGGCCCAGGCTAGCGACGACAGTGCACCGCCGTCGGAGGTGGTGGGCAGAGCGGGCGTCAGGACGGTGCTCCCGAGCGTGTATTGACACGGCTCGTCACTGCCTTTGTTTATCTGGAGTAGCAGCTGGCGCACGAGGGCTACTCGCACCTCAGCCGCAGCACCTGCACTTGGCCGCGGGGGAAGGAATTCCCGAAGTGAGAGGACGGACCCCACAAGTCGCACACGGACGGGGATCTTATCCGTGAGGGCAAACACCCGACGGTCGGAATGTAGACTTGTAGGTCCACCGGTGCAAGTGCGGCGGGGGACTTGCAGCGAGACGCTTGGGCTGTCGTGGTACTTTGGCGCCATTCTTCCGGCATGAGCTGGACATCGTCTGCCATGGGAGAGGTGGAGAAGGCCAGCACCGGCGGAATGGACCGCGCGGGGCGTGTGCGGGGACTGTACGTGAACGGCACCGTCGTCCTGCAATAACATTAATTGGAACGGGATTCACGAGCCAACGAGACAGGAACGTGCGGACGTACGTGTTTGTGCGGAAGAAGGCAGGAAGCTTGCGGCCGCGGCCTCGATTGACGATGATGGTGAGTGTGTATGTAATTTTCACGTAGGATCCACCCATAGCCGAGACGATCATGCTATAGGACGGTGGAAGCGCAAGCGTAGCGGGGCCGTCTCGGAATTTTGCCGGGAGGACGACAGAGAATGGGACGCTGCTTGGACACACTGCTTCACTCCTGCTCCCACTATGAGGCCACAACGTATGCAATTCATTTAAAATTGTTTTGGAAGTGGATCCGCGCTCTGTGATTCGGGCTTCCACCTTGCCTTTGAACTGATTAATTTAGCTCACCAATCCAAAAGAGAGATGGCAGAGACGTACAGTCAACGAGACCTCCGAGACCTTTTCGCGCTCCTCGACCTCCACAAGCCCACTTATTAGTCCATGACGGCCGTATTTCAGGTCCTGTGCGCTGGATTCCTGGTTTAAATCGAGGAGAAGAGAGTCTCGCCCAAATCTTCGAATGATAGTGCGAGTCGACTTGGAAGATCCCAGCGCCGTATCTCGGGGATTTTCGTCGAGGAGAACTTCATCCAACCCGAGCTCGGGCCAATAGGAGGGCACAGGGCCACAGGGAGTATAGGCGGGAGAGCGGAGCTGGACGCAGAGGACATCCTTCTAGTATCTGGGAAGCAGTTCTGTTGGAAGGTACTGGCTATATCTGTGCACAGTCGAGTCATGATCCTGGTCCCATAAAACGCGGAACTCATGACAGATTTACCTCACTCTTCAATACAATGCTAGAGTCGAGTCATGACCTCGGTATGCTCGATACACAGTTCGGCAAATTTTTAGAAGAGGGAAATTCAAAAGCGATTCAATGGCATTAACGGGATTGGCGGAGACCTCGGAACGTGAGCTACTTGTGGCAGCTGATGGCATTGAGGCACTGCGGTCAAGGACAAATTAGTGACCAGAAGTACTGTGCATACTGCGTACCTGCTGCGACGAGTTACGGAACAATGACGATGGTCTGCGGCGCAATACCATAGTAAGTTCACCCAAGTGGCACGTTGATCTTCAGCAAGAGGACTGCGTGCCTGTCCCGCTGCGACGGTTCTAAGAATTCAAGTGTAGGGCATGCCGACCCGTTTCGCGGGTTCATCTGCTCGTGTCCTTTGAAAGAAGCCCGTCGACCCATAGGTCGGTAGGTAAGGAAATGGCTATCAGAAAACGTACGTTCGATGAAATCAGGAACCCCTTTAGGGTGCAACCTTGGTATTTGCGCCACAATGTAATGGGGAACAGACCGGCCGAAAGGACAGCGAGGCTGCTGACAGGCGCGTAGGTGGGGCATCAGAACCCACTAGATGTTGCCATTGACGTTGTAGGCACATGTGACCGAGGAGCGCGCGACCGTGCTGCGAGGAAAATAATCCACGCAGGGTCAGCGCTCAACGTTCAACGACCAGACAGCAGGGATGGGCGTTACACGTACTGACCTACGAGTAATAGTGAGGCGCGACATTCTCGCTGACGGAAATTGCACCGTTTGTGCCGCTAGCAAAATGAATATTCATACAAGAAGATCTATCGGCCATGAGGGAAACCGTGCTTGTCGCCGCAGGGCACGCTCACTGTGGAAGCTGATTGGCGCCGTGATCAACTTCGAGACATTTGGTATACCGTATCACGGAGCGCGGTCTCGTTAAGCCTCGTTACCGACGGCGTGAACTTGTCGAGGCTAGATTGGATGGAGAGGAACGACACGAGAATGAGCGCCACCAATTGAGGGATGAAGACAAGACGGAGGTTTCGACAACAACGATAAGCGGCCAGCGAGTTTTGCTCTTTGTACGCCGACCACGGCTGCAAGACTGTACATGCAAGAGGAACAAGGTCATTGTAGTGCGGATCAAAGAGAGTTCGTGCCGTAATGCGCGTCCAGTCGCGTCGCGTCTCTTTGAAACGGGTGGACACGCTCAAGCGAGTAATCCAACGCGTCTCCATAGTCAGAACAGGACGGCGCTGGCAGCTCCACCTATGTACTCCTAATTTGACGATCGACTCAGCGAGAAGACCAAGTGCGCTGGGAATGGCAAACATCTGAGGCAGTGTATTACTGTACCCCTTCACAGCAATCAAAGCACAGCGAAGTCTAGGACGTCGACTCCACTGGCGGCTCTTTCGGCGGCAGCGGAATCTTGACAAACACAAACCTCCCCACCCCATCGTCCTGCACGCGCCACTCCCGCTTGAGCTCGTACCCACCGCGGCGTGGCAGCCAGCGCGTCCAGTATGCCCAGTACAAGACTCCCAGCTGGGATGCAGCGATCGTGACGACAACGTGCAGCTGTGTACATAAGGTGTCTTGTCAGCCTGGCGAACGAGAAGAGAGCAAGGAAGCAAGACAGTACGTACGTAGTACGGTACTTTCTCGAACGTCCGCTGGTCCTTGGCCGGCGGTACCAGCGGCACAATCGCGAGAAACACATTTGACAAGAGGAACGCTACGACGACAGAGCGCGGTGCTCTGAACGGTGGATCCCAGCCCCAGGGGCGGTACGCCGGGGTGTGTAAGAGGAGAAGACCGACAGAGACGAAGGTGTTGACGAGGGTGAGGGCGTACGAGGACACTGAGGGGTGCGAGGGTAATTTTTGTCACAATGAATGAAGAAAAGAATCTCACTGCTGAGCAAAAACAGATATGCATCTCCAGGCGGGGGCGCAATCACCATTGCGACAGATAGGAGATACAAGACGCCGAGCCCTACGAGGGGCGCGCCAAACGGCTTGTTCGTAGCGAAGAAGGCGGAGAACGGGAGGATGCCTTCGCGCGCCAATTCTTGAACCACTCGACCCTGCGTGAAGGAGACGGAAAGGATATTGCCGAGCGAGGAGAGGGCGATGCAAAAACTCAGGAACTGCACAGGTTAGCATCCTAAAATAAGCCAAGAAGTGAGAGACGAACGCGCTCAGTCGCCGGTCCAAAGAGATTGCGGAAGAACAGCGCACTGTCGATTATGAATGAATGCGCGTAGAACGAAGAATAGACGAAAAATACACACGCGATGATCTGCCGGCTGCCCTCGATATCGACCTTGGCCACGACAGCGAAATAGGCCACGTTGACAAGGAAATACACAGCAGAGACGGAGAAAACGGCCAGCGGTGCAGCACGGCGGATAGTCCGCACAGGATCGCGCACCTCCGACAGCGCGTAGTTGGCGTTTGAGTACCCAATAAAGGACCTGATGCATTAACGATTACTTCAAATATCAATCGATGAGATGGAAGGCGCACCACACAACGTTATACAACGCTGTCACTAGCGAATTCGCATCGCTCCGCCACCACCCCACACCGCTTCCCAGCTCGCAAAGTTGTGCGACGCAGGGTACTCCGGGCGCACGGCGAACCCTGGCACGCCCGCAAGCGACAAAAGGCCCGAGGCAGCGACACCTAGGAGAATGAAAAGCTTGAATGAGCCGAGTAGATTAATAAGACGTATTCCCGTGCGAGGAGGACGCCAATCATGATGAGGGCAAAGGTGGGCATATGAGGGCGGTGAGACGCGTGTTGTAAGCCGTTGGGGGAGTGCGAGGGCGTGTATTATATCTACGCGTACGTGAGGTTATTGGTCTCTTCTTTGAGAGCAAGGACAAGACGTACATTCGCCGAAAACGATGCCGTTGGTGGCACTCGATCCCTACGCTAACATTCAGTGGCACGAACCAGATAGCAAGTGAAGGAGCTGACGGCTATGAACGTATAGATGCCGTACGTGCAAGTAACCATAAACTTGGGCCGTCTGTACATGTATTCTAGGTAGTTCTTTTCGCCGCCGCTTCGTGGCAGGCCCTGATTGATATTGAGGGAATGGGTTATGATGGAATAAAGAACGCACGGTGCCGAGCTCAACGTAGACAAGCGTTCCTGCGATGGCGATGAGAGCACCGACCCCACATGATAAGTGCTATGCCGACGCTGCCCGAAGAGTGTAATATAACACTCGGGGTGGCAAAGATTCTGGATTTATTTTAGGTAGCTGTGGCGCACCCAGGGAGCATAAGTAGCGCACCCCGTTCCGATTACGCGGTTAAAGACAAGGAATGCCGCGCTGGCAGTGCTGGCTATACTGAAGGACAGACTCTTTTCGTTGGAAAAGTACACACACCAAGTTGCCGCCGGGCTTGCGGAACGTTATCGAATGCCTCCCCGTTCGTTGCTTGCATGGCCATCTCAGTCAGCTCACTGCCGCAGAGACGATGAGGTTAGCAAGTGACTCACTATTTCCCTGACTGCGGTCGACCGCAACGCCTCGAGAGGAGACGCTAGCAAAGAGCCATATTGCGGCCGGTCTGCCAGCAA
>QVIE01002958.1:0-10447 GCA_013387415.1 Panellus pusillus | reverse complement strand
CTAGGCGGCGTCGATTTTGTTTGAACCGTGGGAACGGTCGTTCGAGTATCATTCCGAGCATTTTCGCTCTCGGAAGGCTCCTCAAACTCCACCCTTTTTCCTTTTCCTTTCCTATCCCGCCAGTTATCATCAGTATCAGCCTTTTCTCGTTCTCCGGAGGCTTGGCTGGAGTGGAAGGAACTACTTTTGTTCGCTTCTCAGCCTCCTTCCTCGAACCCCCTAGAAACCCGAAGGTTTCGACGGTTGATCCGACGAACCACCACCGCTCCGAGTAGCTATGAACTGTTCCTGAACCTCAGGTTTCCCACTTGCGGGCGAATCACCACGGCAAGTTTGAATCAACTGAATATGTGGTTCAGATCCAAGCCACTATTACTGGAACACTGTTGGAGTTGGAAGCCACTACTGGACCTGAATAAAACTGCGAAGGCGGTGGTTGAACACCGCCATTTGGATAGACGGGTGGTTGAACACCCTGGGGCCTGGACAGGCTGGATTCTTGGTTCATTTCTTTGGACGAATTGATTCCGACCGGAATACATTTGTTGCATTCTACGGGACTGAATCTCATCTTCCCTGGTGTCATAGTAATGGTCGATACGATCTGTTCCCAAATCGTATGGATCTTCTGGTTCCCTTCCAACATAGAAGGTCTGCATCATCGAAGCGCGTTGATTTTTCGCAGACTCTCGGGTTATACCCTGTTTGCGATAGTGCTCTTCAACCTTGCGCATTCGGCTGACTCCTTCAGGCATGCGAGGAATATAACTCCCATTTGCGAGTTTAATCTGACCGTTTTCAACAACGATCCAACCTAGGCTGATAAACTCATCCTTGTTATGACAGTTCCGAACCATGTGTGGTCCTTCACAGAAATAACACTGGAAGTCTTGAGGACGGCTCTCATTCCGATTGAATTGGCCACCTCCCCAGCGGGAATATCCATCCTTCTGCGGGAATCCTCATTATTCCGCTCCTGATTCTCTTCGGAACGACCACCATTCCCACCTTGCTGAGGTTGCTGGTGCGGAGGAGGTCCTCGGAGATTTTGGTTCATAATTCGAACTGAACTCTCAAAGGCCGTTTCGATCCTTTTGAGTGCTTCGTCGAATTTCTTTCCTTGAACCACTGAAGTATCCTTCATGGCTGCGATTTCACCAGCGAACGAGTCGAAACGATCGTCTATCTCCGCCTTCATCCTGGAATTAACCGTATTCCCTGTAGGAATAACCGGAACTTCAAGGTTCGGTGCAAGAGAAGCTCGCAACGATTCCTTCCCATCAAGTAGGTACATGGCACTTCGCCTGACCAATTGTCCGAAATAAAATCAGCTATTTGGAACACTTGTTGGTACGGAAGCTTGTCGCCTCGTCGATTTCCAAGAGCTACTCCGGCATTCCCAGCGGCAACACCACCAGCGCCCGGAGGTTGCAACATAGCAACTATAGCTTGTTGGTTCATAGCGGCCTCAACCGCGTTCGCAAAGCCTGGTTCAAGCACAGAAAGGATCATCTCTACCAACTGTTTATTGGTAACGAGAGCCGACCCTTTCAATAATTTTCCAGCCTCATTGACGAAAGCAATACGGAATCGTCGTAATTTCCCGAGTTCGGCGCGGGTAATTACTCCATTCTCATTGCATATTTCTTTGAGACGGGCTAGAGATCCCTGATCCATATCCTCGACTTCGGGATATAGTTGAAGGATTTCCTTCTTCCAATTTTCGAACGTTCCCGCAGCGGGGTACGATGGAAGTAACATCCATTGTTCACGGATGTTGAAATGATCGAGGTAATCAAGCAGCAATTGCTTCTGCTTGTCCTCATCAACGACTCTCCACTCTTGAAGACCGTCTCGCAGTTTCTAAGGAAATTCCTCAGACTGCCAGTGGACTCTCCATCGAATTTCGGACGGTTCTGGTCGTAAGACGCAGGTATTTTAAAAGATGACATTTTGGTACGGGTGTTCGGTTTGAATTGAATTGTCTTGAGGGTCTCGGGATGTTTGACCGAGCGAAAGGTGTAGTAACTGATTCGGAAGGACCTGGTGTAGGTTCCAACGGAGTCAAAGAACTCGAAGACGTAGTAGTCCTTCTAATTCTGTGGTGTTCGAGCGGCGGAACCAAAGTTTCCTTGGCTCTAAGCGATGTTCTGGTCTGTCGACCTGAAGTAACTGGTGCGGTAGGTCGTAGTCTACCTGCGCTTAACTGTCCCTCTGTTCTTAAGAGTACAGGGAAGTCACCAGAATTTTTGTTTTGTATCGCCTTCTCCTTGTCTTTAGGAGGAATAGCGAAACTGGTTTGGTAGGGGTGTCCGAGTAAAACTCAGACGTACAACAACACGAAAACTCGATTTATAGCTCTGAAAGAGACTCTAACCCTCCCTCGCGGTGGGCTCCAGGTGATGAGTCTGCGCGAAACCTATAGAAGAAACTATTCACAATGATTCCGTTCAGAAAGTCGATCGGAACAGTATAAAACTGTACTGATTTAACTCTCCACACGAGCTCGTAGCGAGTGATTCCCTCAGTAGATGCCGCCGAGTATAAGTCCCTAGTACAGGCCTCGAAGAGGTTGTAGGGAAGGCTATTATCTCAGAAGAGCGTTCAAAAGAGTAGTGTTGCGAATAATACCCTTGGAATGACCAAGTAATACGATTCTAAAGCTTTTGTATTCGATTTAGAGCTTCTCAGCTGTATTCCACACAAATGTACGATAGATAGACCGGAGCAAACGGCTCAACAGCAATTTATAAGACTGATAGTCTTGGGAATGCGACCCAAATCAAGCTTCCGATCCAAAACACGCTCGGAATGGTATAAAACGTCTAAATTCGACGCGACCGATACAACACGGATTTGTACGCTTTGTTCCCGAGTGCCGTTCGATAGGAATCCCTAAGATTCGTTTATTCCAAGCTCAATCTCACAATTTCCAACAATAGCAAGTAAAAGTTTTGATATTCACTATTCAACTGATAGTAGAACGTCGAAACCCAAAAATACTCTTATTCCGAATCGTAGCGTTTTATGGCTACTAGCTCACGGAATGGCTCAGTTCTCTCCAGAAGGATCGATCTGCAACCAAGGTATTCGCTACCCAAGTATTCTCTGTCGATTTCGAGATATTCTACACTACTTATACATGTTCGGAATAATATTTAGCAACATAGGAGCAATAGCTATTATTAAAAGTCCGCCAAGCCGCTCTGGAATTTGGTATGTAGTCGTTCCGATTGGTTGTTGAGGCGGTCACGCCATTATTATGTGCTTGAGGTGAAATTCCAACGCCCGGTCAACGAAACTCCGACACTAGGGGTGTCTTGGCTTGTTGAACCCTCCGATGGAATGTCGATTTCCTTGGTTTGTAGGCCTCTCCCGTAAGCTAAAAGGCTAGTACTGTGTTGTACGAGTCCGTAGCAACAGGGAGATACCCATATTGTGTAGGTTCCGAGGTTGAACCACGAAGATATGCTCCGGAAGGTCGGCCGTGATTAGACTCCCAGACTCGAGTCTAGTGATCTGATCATGATTCCCTTCGGAATAGACATCGGAACACAGCGGAAGCCATGCCGATCGTATTCGTTGTGTTTCTAATAACGTAGGTGCCCAGGTAGAATGCATGTCTGGTTGGAACCAGCCTGTAGAGTGTCCTTCCGAAGGATCCGACTCTTGGAAGCTGTAATTCCCATGGGTATAATAGACTAGCACATCTCCTACATGTTTCGGAGCGAGGCAGGCAACCATATCCGGGGCTTATTCCTTCAACAGTCCGTTACTCAGCGCATCACGGTCCAACTAGCTGCCTCTGGGCTCAGCACTAGTCCTTATTCCGAGTATGATTCGCATGGGAATGGGTTCGGGAATCGCGAAAAAATAGTTTTTCCCTATGGTCATTTTCCTAGCTTATCAACGCGTTACGTGAACACCGGTCGAATTACTACAGTAAGTGAATGCCTTCAAGATGTCCATTACCAGTTTCGGATGATAGTCACTCCCGGTGCCGATGTAGAAAGTGTGTGATCTTGTTTGATCGTTAAGAAAATCCAGAAAAGATGCATGGTGGAATCTGAGCCGTTTGTCTCTTGCAGACTGTGAAGGTACATTTATCACTGAGTGTAGTCGCAGCAACACCAACGGAACATCTCCAGCCTTGAGCCCAAGAAGTTGCTCAATATGAGGCATAGTGAGAGTGTAGTTTGCCGCAAAGACAGACAGGATCCGGAGGAGATGAGAGCGATACAGTGCAGGTACAGTCATGAGAATTTGGGTGTACAGCTGATCCAGTGCAGCAAAAGGTGATTCGTTTTCGAGATCTGCCATGCCCATGATGATTTTCGAGCCTGTCTGTGGGACGAAAGTCTGAATCATCCACGAATCTGAATGACTGTGGCTGCATAGATGAAGTATCCCGACGACTTTTTGATGAGAATCCTGTAAAACTGGTGCTGGTGGCCAGGGTTCAGGAATGTTGACCATTGTATTATGGACTTGTAAAATCCGTGCAAATTCGGCTCGCAGAAATGTTTCGATGTCAATTGAATGAGGGGTCAATGATGAAGCTGCAATGGATATACTCTTGGAAATGTTGGCAATATGAGTTTCTGGTCTGCTAGCAATGAGGAAGCGAAGGGGAAGTTGAGGTCCTGGAACTTGTGCAATGGCTCGGATGATCTCTTCCTGGCGCTTTTCGCCTGTGCATTCATCCAATCCATCAACAACCAACGTGAGGGTGAAGCCAAGTTTAATTGCACAGCAAGGTTTGATGAGAAGTTCCTCGAGTTGTTTCGACAGAGATTTGTCAAATACTCCGGGATCAGCTTCAATTTGACTGTAATGGCAACTTTGAAAGCAGGCAAGAGGCAAGCAAGATGATATGCAAGAGTAGGAAAGAGCTTCTTGCTCTCACTACGAGATGCATCCCCTCGTTGAAGAAGAAGCTTCCACCAAGCCGATCTTTTGCAAACAGTTCTTGACAAAGTGTCTGTGCAACGGCTGATTTTCCCGCTCCAGCTGGGGCATTCAGCAGAGAATCCGGCTCAACGGATTGTTCTCGAGTGCCCAGCTTTGAAAGCCCAGAAAGAATTTTCTATCCGAGTTTCAGGGGAGCACTGTGGTGGGGGAAACCTCTCTCCTGCATCGTGGGATGCACCGTTGGCTGCTGCATGGTATAATGTTTGAAATGCTAACAAAATTAGTTGGTGCACAGATAGCCTACATGGCTCATTACTTACCTGACTGTACGCGACTGGAAGCTGCCATTCTCTTGATTGAATTGATCACATCGAGCTGGCGTGCATCTTGAACAAGCAGAACATAGAATCATGCTCAGAGTGTACTGACCTGAAAATTATGGAGTTCTTGGTCAATTCGCTTCACTGAAATTTCAACCTTCTTGATGTCCTCATCACTGTTCAAGATTTTCTGAAAATGGTTTGCGCTCTTTCAAAGCCTCAAATTTCTGCATTTCCTGGCCCAGAAAGCTGATATCTTCAATGCCCTTGATTTCCACTACAGATGCATGATGACTTACTTGCAAAACTTGTGAGCCCTTTCTCTTTCATCATCTGATGTTGCATTGTGCATTGCTTCAGTGACTATAGCAAGTGTGCTGTCAAGCCGCCGCAGCAGATCTTCTGTTGCACTCTTGTTGTCTGAAATTCTCTACAAAAGATGGATCAATTCATGGCTTTTGACAAAACCAGTATCTCTGCCACGCACGCTTGCAAGTTCAATGAACGAGTTCAACACACCAACAGGGATCTTGAAAGGAGTTCCATCCAGAAAAGGCTCCACTTGTTTCGCCAGAAGTATGACACCATTCTTGAGTGTCTCAATTGATTCCGGGATTTTAGATGGCGCAGGTAATTGGTTCGAGATCACAGTGGACTTCAGCGCCGGGAACGAAGAGCCATTTTCTTCTAATAAAAAATAAATTGAGCGTTAGAAGAGGGAATAAGCAAGAATAGACTCAATCCTCACCTATATCGGCTTGAGTTGCAGGCGCATCTTGATCCACTGGTGCAGGTCCTGTAGGCTGAGTAACCTTCCCATCTGTCCAAAAAATGTTGAGACATTGCCAGAGCCTTTAGATCAGACATGGGACTTGTACGTGTATCTTTGGGAGTGCTTGCAGCATCCTGACTTTTCATTGGCGCTGACTGTCCTGATGGAGCTGAAGACTTAGGTCCCGTAGGCTGGGAGACATTGGCTGTTGTGAACAAATAGTTCAGCCTTTGTAAGGAGACACCGAAAAGGACGTTAGACCTGTACCTGTACCAGCTGGAGAAGCCGCAACGGTGTCCATGGCCAGTGTGGCTGACTGGTCAGAGTCTGGCCCCCGATGCTGTTTGAAGCAAACCAGTGACTTTAGGCACCCAAACATGGTTAGCAGGATGCAGGATGTGCTGGCTGCGAGAGTGGAAGAAATGGGGTGCGTGCGTGCTTGCCACGTCACGGTGATGAAGCAGAAATAGCTCAACTGGTTTATAAGTATCATAGCCGATGCCAATCAACTGTCAGTCTGTCCCCCGGGCCGCAAATACGTAAATACTCCCGTAGTGTTTCTGCGACGGAGAAGTCTCTGGACATAAGTTCATGAATTCCGAGACCTTACCTGGAGGCTGGCAAGACCAATGATATGCGAATACTCTGCCGGATCGCAACTTCGCAGCCAGAGTACTTTTAGTCCAACACCTATAAATTATAATCATATTCAGAGCAGTGCATGCAGCGGATATGGTGTCAGCACTGATGGCGACGGTAAGACCAAGGTAAGAAGGGCTTCGGCCGTGATGGTCGCGGACACGTAGACACCCGTAGATCGAGTTTGAGACCTCGGGAATGCCTGCGGCTCGAACGTCTGTGGATGCCGGCGTGATCGAAATAATCGGATGCTGCATGCAACCATACCCATTGCGGACCAGGACCTGGATACTTCACTGTTGTGCAGATTTTCAATTGCATCTGGATTGGCATTGACTGCCTACCTCGTGTTACTTATCTTGCAATATGACACGCCTGTCAGCGCCTGCTTACTTCGACAGCCTGAGTTCAGAGTCACGACTCACCAGGGCGTGAGCGAAGGAGGACTGACAGCAAGCGGACGGCCTGACTCCGCTAACCGGTGAGCATGTGCCATGAGAAGTCTAGCGGGCAGCGGCGATGCCAGTGAATCATGCATACGGCAGCATACCCGCATGCTTTCGAAGTTGGTCATCGCCGTCACCTTCTTCGATGGCGAGAAATGCCGGATGTTAATCTGAGCATAAATATCGTTGCATTTTGAGCGACAGCGCCGACTCTGCGTTTCGTCGTCCGGAAGATGTTAGGAAGATATAGTAGACAATCGATTGAAGTCGAGTGCAAAAAACTGGACAAATTGCCACTCAGCTGCACTGTTTTCGTCTTGGAAAACGGGGCGTCGCCCTTCCATACGCACCATAGGTGAATTGCTGTTGTTTTTCGTTTGCGAGAGAACGGAACAGAGAGTTGACAGAGAGCAAGAACGCGCTTCGATCATCGGATCAAGTTTTGAAGTTTTTCACTCGGGCCCGGCGCCCGCACGTGCGCCACACTGTCACTCTCCGGACCCTACCGCGTCGGTCCTCCGACTCCTCGCCTCGATACTCGCAGTGCACGGGCGACAAGCTCGACAAGAAGGACAGGTGTGTTTTCTTCTTATCTCTGTTGTTTTACGTCTAGGATACCGAGAATCTCAGAAGCATCGAAGAACGGTTGCCCGACGCCCGTTCCCGACTTCCGACGCTGCGGCGCAATCCCTCCACCGACCTCATCCGCTAGCGCGCAGAAGAAAAAGACGGCCGCAGCATGCGTGTAGTGCGGCTCACGATCAAAATGTCGCTGGACGAGTTGTGAAACGCTTCGGATAAGGGTGGGGATGGAAATGGAGGAGAGCGACGTGAACATGGAGCAGCATGGCCCGATGGACGGCGAGTATAGAATCTTGGGCGGCGGGGACCTTCTGCAGGCCGCTAACATCAGCCCCTGCGCCTTCTCTTGAATCTCGTCTGCCTACGCCAATGCCGGAGTCACAGCAGCGGCGGCCACCACTGATGCTCGAACCCAACGCCGCCGCGACCTTTCTTCGGCAGTTCCCGACGTTCCTCCTGAGGCTCGGCCTCGGCACGCTCGTCCCCGGCACGCGCTCCGACATCGCCTTCGCCGTCGCCTTCTTCGCCTCCCGCAACGTCCTCCACCTCTCCCTGCTCTACACCCTTTTCACGCCCGCCCACCGCCCGAACGGCACCCTTGTCCCCACCGTCATTCTGGCTCTCGCCTTCCCGGTGCACGCCATGTGGCTCTACGCATGCCTCGGTTCTGGGCATGTCCCAGAGGCTTCACAAGGCGGCGCACCGCCCGCCTTCTCGTACTCAAAGCGCAGCCGACGGCAAACACGAGCGGGAGCATGAGGCATGTCGCACCGCCGCGGCATGTCCACGCTCCTGTCTCTGTCACTGTCACTGTCTTCCCGACCCCGCGCCTCGATCGCCTGCGTCGCCTCGTCGTCTTGCACCCGTGTCCGCCCGCCTCGCGCGCATCAAGCCGCTCGTGCCCCTCCGCACCCGCGCGACGGCCCGCCGCATCAGCGAGACGCTCGTCGGCGTGCTGCCGACGGGGTTCGTCGGGTGGCCGGATGAGAACTAGCTGGTACCGCGGCTGTACCGCCGACGCTGCTCTGCGCACGTACACGTACATACCTGGCTTTCCTTTCTTTCCGTACATACATCCTTGTTGTGTCTCATCCGTTACGACCAGCTTTTCTTCGTGCATCGTATGTATCCGCATCATGCATGCACTTTCCCGATATTCTCGATCCCGGCGCAGTACGACTTTTTCAAGGCCGAACTTCCGAAGACATCGTACCGAATCCAGCTTCCAGGATAAACATCGTGCCAGTGTATACCGCTGTTGTACTTTATGGATCCCTTTGGAGACCAGTATGCGGCATCGTTACCGGTACCTCGCCCTTGTTCCCTCCAGATTCCAGATCATCAAACAGCGGCTCTTCTCCCTCCTCCTGGATTTTTAGGCCTGCAATCTGATTTCGATTTACTGACTCAACTTCGCAGGCAGAGAAACTTTCGGTTCTCAGTGCTCGGATTTGGTGACTCGTCGCTCGAGTCAACAAGATCTGCGGATCTCTAGCACTGCGTCTTACGGCCCTTACCTCAACGTGCACAGCTTCCGTAACCGACCCAAGACCGCCTTTGTTACCATTTGGACCCACTCACTCTCTTAAACGCCGCAGGGCAAGTGACGGTATTCGCGGACTCGGAATACAAACCCAGTTTGACGCTGGTTGCTGGCCAGTTGTACAAGGCTGTCAAGCAGTCTTGACTCTTGTGTATCGCACTACCGTAAGCGCTGCCGGAATCCTTGGACCCTCGCACTGCTCGAGTGTCGTACAGCAAAGAAATGGGTAGTATACGAGTATAAAGGCGGCCGTTTCCTGGCTTGAAGACTTCATCATCCTCGCCGACAAAGTTACAAACCCTCAGCCAATCTACCCAAACCAATCATCTCTCACATATAACATGTCTGTTGTGCTCAGCTGCAAACACGGCCGGCGCCACTGCGACCCCGGCCACTACTGCCAGCCGTGCTGGGTATGCGACCCGCGCACAACGGTCACGGTGCCAGCCTACATCCGTACGTCGAACGCGTCGCTAAACTTCGCATGCTCGCTCACATACCCTCCTTCGTGTAGCCTCTGATCCCGAGTACTGGGCACTCTCGCCTTTCACGCCATCGAGCGACAGCGCGTCTGTGGCCAGCTTCAACCCGTCCAATCCAGCTGCGTACCCGCTGGTGACTTCCGGCCCGCCGGTCTCGGCGTGGAGCTCTCCGCGCACGACGGTGATGGAGTACCCTAATGCGCGCGTGCGCGTGGATTGGAAGTCCCCGCGTGCCGCGCCACGGTGGAGGTGGGGTATTACTGATAGTTCAGCGATAATGATGAGGGAAACAGTGATGTTGAATGATGTCGGGGATCATGATTCATGACGGACTTGCTATATTTCTTTCTCCTACTTATGGACTGGCGATAATGTAACATCGATTAGCTTTTCTTGCTGGAATAACAGCTGAGTAAGTACTTGCAATTTCACGCGCGCGTTGTGCATGTTTGGCGGTCGGCGGCCTATGGAACGCATACTGTGTAAAAATTATTCTCAGCAGTGCGGAAAAAAATGCACAACTTCCGAGTAAACCCAAAAAAATACGCAACTTGAAGAGTGAAAAATTTATACACAACTGACCCTCCCACCTTGTTAGACAAGCACTGCCACACCAAATCAGGTAATTTGATCCGATTTCGGCACATTTACCAACCAGAACACATTTTTCAGGTTAATTGACGACCTTGGTCATCCTGCTCGATTGCCACTGCCTTGCTGCCCAGATCTGCCCTCCAATTTCTAAAACATCT
>QVIE01003206.1:0-32575 GCA_013387415.1 Panellus pusillus | reverse complement strand
CCGCTCGGCCCGCAACCGCATATAGGATCATCAATCATCCCTGAGCCAATTACGCTCGCATGGAAGGAAGGTAGGTCAAAAGTATAACTACCCGGCACCCAACCTGGGAACATTTTGAACAGAGAGGCGGAGTTTGGGCGGAGTCAAAGTCTGGGTGCTCGACTTATCTGCCGCGCACGGCGCCAGGTTGACCAAGCTCCTTCAAATACTAGCAGTCCATGTCCGAGCTTGATCCCCTGGGTCAATTTTCCTCCAAACTAAGCACGCCAGTAGGCATAGCACTCAAGCCTGAGCGCTGATATAAATGCGCTGTCGAGGTTGAAAGATATAAATATATTGCATTCAGTCCGATATCGATATAGTAGGCTAGTAGGCATCAAAGCATTTCGAGCTTTGACTTTGAGACTGACATCGTGCTTGAGATCGGTGTAGTGGACACAAAATGGTATGCCAAATACTTATATGTATTGAACGTGCACAGTCGTCATCCTTGCGCACATAGAACGAGCGGGGACTCGACTGGTCCGTCATGCGAGTTTCGTAGTGCCCTGTGGGGCATGTGCTGCTCTTATCCAGGTTTCATCCACTCCATAACCATTGCGCGCAGCCATTGCGGAGGAACAGGCACCCGATAGTCCGACCCACACGGCGCTCCTGGACAAGAGTCAATGCACTGCGGAACGGCATTTCACCAGCACCGACTGCGGCCTGCCTGGCGGAGATCTTCGTCACTTTAGGAGGAAGCGCGCGGAGCCGCCGCCGCTCCATCTGCCTGAGAACCGATGCAACATAGCGCAAGTTTCGATCTCGAAGGAGACATTGGCCGCGACGCCCGGTTGCGCCTCGCAATCTTTACAGAATGGGGCAGTCCGAACGCTACACCAGCATTGTTTTCGCACCATGACCGTTTGGAATTGACCTAGACGGCCTTCAGCACTTCTTTCAATCTATGACCACTCCACCTTGCATCGCGCTACAGCCAAGAAGCGTAGAGTTTCCGGACTATGCGTGAGAAGGACCCTCGTGGGGCGAAGTGAGGGTAAGGGAGACTCGGAGAGATGTCTGTGAGTCAGAGGACGGCGCAGACGGTACCTGAGAGTTTCGTCGTGCGAAGAGTTTGGAAGTAGTTGGCGTGAATGAATTCGAAGTGGTGGTACTGTGTGTGCATTCATAGACGAGAGCAAACTTCTGCAGGCGTGCGACACTCCAGAGCACGCGCAAGCCACCACTAGCTGTAGCAAAGAGTAGCGACAGCGTGGCGGAGATCCTTGCAACACGTTGCGCCCCGAGGTAGCCCGAGCCGCAGCCTGCACTCCACACGTTGCTAGGCAATGTATATATACACCCAATCTACAGAGGAAACACAGTGCACAGAGGAGGGGAACAAGGTTCAAACCCGTGTGGCTTCCGACTAGATTTCGTTGGTACAGTCAGGAGATGTTTTTGCGCCGAAATGACAGCACGAGCAAACCCTGCGCAAACTGATAAGACCTGTCAACAACTTCTTGGAATGTGGGACTACGGCGACCGTGTGCTGATGTCGAGATTCAGAAGTGAACTTAACGCCCTAAAAAAAGAGATTCAGAAGTGTGGGTGGCGAGAGGGAACGTCTCCGTTTTGTCTCCGTGTTGGGCGCAAAACATGATCGAGAGCGGCCAGCAAGCCCGCTGCCAACAGAAAGTGAGTTTGGAAGCCTGTTGAGCAGCTCCACTTTCCTACGGGAGCTCTGGCACATGAAGGAAAGCCATGGGAGGAGGCCGAGCAAACATTGGCTGAAGTACGCAATGACTCGGAGGCGCGCCGGCCAAAAAATGTTGAACACCGAGTAAGATGTCATGAGAGAGCCGGTCCATCCAATGATTCAGGCACTGTCAGGTCGAAGAAAGCCTGAGAGGGAATATCTAGATCTAGACGTGACGACGTCGCGGTCCAAAACCCAACAAACTCCGAACAAGTCGCATAGAAAGAGTGAGGCCCGTGCAAGCACACGCGGAGTCAGATAGCTCGCTGTCGAACGAACTTGTCGGCATCGGGATTTTGGAAATCGTCTCAATAACGGAGATGGGGCCCGAGGCTCAGCCGCCTGAGCACAGTGCTCGGGGAGTTGACCGAGATAGGGTCAGATGACAGTCGGTGCAAGCTGGTCAGGTATGGAACGTGGCCTCCGATTTGTCGTCCCGCGAATATTGCCACCCGTTCAGCCGTCTTCAGACTCAGAAGTTGTCCAACGTTAGCAGTTGCGTGAAAGGTCACGTGAAATTCACTAACGTAACAACGTTTGACTCGGAGCGCGACTCGATGTCGAGTCGGAGTCTCGACGGAACAATCGTCTGAGTCATGACTCATCTTGCGCTGCATCCTACTACGTGCCCTGGCTTGAGCTGCATTGGGGCTAGACTCTATCGCAACGCGTCTATCTACGGCGGGCACTTCGCGGGCACGGCGGGGCACATGTGAACTCTAAAGCCATTATAAGCATCTGTCCAGGCTTACGGTTTCAACTTGAAGCTAGATACCATTTGGAGTTGCAAGCTGACGTAACCTGCGCTTACCGACCCACGAGGAGCGCTTCCGCCCGACGGTTAGCCTCTGTCATTATTCATGTCGAGTTTCCCCACCGACCTGAAAGATTTCGGGGTCTCGTAATTGGGCTTAACAAACACCAGTATCTACAGATCGTTCCCGGGATTTTTAAGTTCGAAGCTTTCCACTCTGCCCGGCATTTCCGTCACTGCTTTGAACACAGTTCGCGAATTTTGAGCTCGCATGGCACGGGAAGCCATACGAACATCATTTCGTCGTTGCAAATTAATGTTCCCGCGTGTGCGGCCCATTTCCGTTCCGTGGGGACCGTCTTACGCTCAGCGCTCAAAGTCACCGAGGATACAGCCCATGCAATGGATTTACTATTCACTCGATAAGCGGTATATAAGCCTAGTTTGCGTCGTTTGTTGAACTAACCTTATGGCTCAGGAAGGTACCAGTTTCGCTATCGCTCGAGGTCCCGCTGCCAAAGCCAAGGCGTGCGTTAATTGTCGGTGTACTCTAGTCAATTTATTCTTTCTCCAATTTGACGTTTTGTTCGCAGAAGGCGAAAGATCGTGAGCGAGATCAATATCTTGGAAACATGAATCGAATCATGATTTTCTAGAAATGTGATGGGGAGCGTCCAAAATGCGGACAATGTTCGCGTTCCTCAGGATTTCAGGATTGCGAATATGCGGACGATGGGCCTACCCGCACGCAGGTGTTAGAGGGTCAGCCTTTTTTTCTACGGCCGTATATATGCCTCATTTTTTTCAGAGGCAAATTGCTATTCTCGAAGCCCGCATTGAGGAGCTCGAAAAAGCCCAAAGCACTTCGATCGACGCTGACTCTAAGAAATCCATATTCGGCAGGCGAACGCCGCCTCCACCTCTCTTCCGGCGCTCTCTCGTGGAGGATCACCACATCCCCCGTTGCTTCGTGTGTCACGATTGATACTCCAGCTGTCTTGAGACAAGCGCTCAAGCAATCTTAGATTCGGAGTTGGCGTCTACTCCCTCGAGCCCAGCCTTCCAGAGGTATCCGTTCATTTTCTATTGGTATATTTCAAACTGAGCTTGTCCCAGGGGATTCCTTTAATTGAATTGGAGACCCTGTAAGATTATCTCATTCCCGTCTATCACGCTGAACCTAACTTCACAGGATACACAATTTCCTGCATCACGGATCACAATTCGGTTTCTTTTTGAATGTCCAAAATTTTAGGGAAGCAGCGCTTGGACGGAGCGGCCAGCGCCCGTCTGCTGTCCTGCTCGATGTCGTTCATCTCTGGGCAATCCATCTCTCTGGCTCGGACGAGCTCGCTGCATACGAGGGCAGATACCTCTCTCGCGCGCTTCGCACGGCTGTCGATGCCCTTTCTGGACCCGTTCTCTGAATATGGTGCTGCACTGCATACAGGCGGAGGTGCTCCTTTCGCAGTACTTCCTCCGCAATACGCGGTTTTTGAAGGAAAATACCACATCAGCGCCGCCATCTCCCTCGTCCTCAGCTCTGGCCTGCATCGGATTCGGTCTGCGGACTCGTATGCGGCTGGCGGCCCTATGGCCCCGCTTTTCGTTCTCTTCCCCGCCGCGGACACAATCGAAGAAAACGAACGTATCAACGCGTTCTGGACCGTCTTGACGTTAAACAATTGCTGGACGACAGCGGACGGGTCGCCCTCGAATATATCGTACACTGTCCGCGGATGCGCGGATCGACACACGTGGCCGTTGATATCAATTCTCCTTCATTCACGTATATATCTGCATTCCAGAATCAGACAATTGGACTGACCTGTTTCTAGAACCAATCCCTGCCGGATCTTAGCATTGGAACGGTGACGACGTTTTTGCCAATCTACCGGATAACGGCAACTCAGTGGCTGCGCTACACGCTAAGGCGGCGATTCTGTTCGAGCAAGCCTCACGTCTGGCGTCTCAGTATCGTCCCAGTGCGCAGTTTCTTCTTCATGTTTCTGCCTTTCCTTTTGAATCTGGCACATATACAGATATGACTCGCGAGCAATTGGCCCAACTGGACGCGTCATTTAGCGCAATTGATACATTGATCGAGGACTTCAAACTCGTCCTTCCTCCGTACAAGGCTCACACTCGTCAGACCCGAGAGAGATGTTCGTGATCCACAGCCTGGCACACGTCGCCACAATCCAGCTGCACAATCCTTTCGCGGACCTCGAGACGTCGCGCGTGCGTGCGCTCGACGCCGCGCATGCGATTGTTGGTACTCTGAGAGAAGTTGCGGTGACGACTTGGTGTATATCGATCCAATTATGGGGGTGTGTCGTCATCAACTTTTTCTGTTCCAAGTTCAATGATTTGTGCTGCAGACTTTGTTCATGGCCACTTGTCATGTCTTCATGGCAGAGGTTGTGCGGCGCAGACGACATCGACTGTCTATGGACCCCTTTCTGCCGCAGTGCCGCCAGAAGAGCAAATCCTCATGGACGCGTTCGGCACGGTTCTCGCCGCGATGAACATGTTCGCAGCCAATTGTCGGCTTATGGGTTCGATCAAATAATGTTCTCCTAGAAAGTGATTTTTTGACATTTGTCTCTGCAGATTCCCAGCTCCATACTGTGCGGCAGATGTACCACGAGCTTTGACCCTACCAAAACTCCCCAGCGTCGGAATGGCGCCATTCCGCTCACCTTCCACTCCAATCAACGATTTATACTAGGACTACATCCACCTATGGTATATGCCTTTAAGAATCTTTCCCATACTACGGTATCTTACGCGGATTCGATTAATGCGCCACTTGGTGCTTACTATAATTTCAAAATCAGTGCTTAGAGTTCAGACAGGCTGCTCGAACTGTTACACGTCGAACAAGTTAAGCGAGTATCCGCGCGTCTCAGTCGCAGAGTCCAGCCGTGAGACAGAAATTCGGAATACCAGGCCTAGGATGTTCCCCTCGGCCGCATGGCGACCTTCCGAGGCGACCTCAGATCGCAGATTCGCTCTAAGTATACTCATATTAGATTATCTTTTTGCGCGGTCATACACTGCGCCGGCTGTTGGCATCTTGACTACGTAAGTAGCTTGCACTATAGACCGCACTCCGTGCGACTGTGGCCCTTCTTGAACTTGGTACCGGGACAAGTTCTCAAACCGGCGTTCCTGAGCCGCGGGAACATGCCGTGTAATGACATTTATAACTGTTGCCAGCCGAACTGATGGCGGCCGTACAACTCCGTCGGGCGTCACGAGCCGGCGCGTACGGCATCAACTCTTATCCGCCGAGTATAGTGTCAGTGACCGCAGTCAGAGTCGAGACGATGGACTTCGCACTCGACGTGCCGCAGGCCGTTGTGGCTCTTGTCCAGTTACCGACGTCAGCGATGGTTCCGCGCTGCTCTTCGTTCCCGCTGCTGCTGTAACCATCTCAGCACTTCTTCTGCTCCTCCACGCGGTACTGGCTTCGAAACCAGTCAAGCGTATTCTCGAGCGCGCGGGTGTTGCAAAGGCCACACCTGCGGTTCCTCACCCCGGAATTGGAGAAGGCGCCATTCGAGGCTACAGAACCGCCCGTCTGCTCGGCTGCGTTGGTCTCATCGTGCTCTCCGTCGCTTTATGGGTGCAGAAAGATACCGAGAGAAACCGCGAATACTGGGTTCAAGGAGGCCTGTTGATCGTACCATATGTATGCACAACGTCTCGCTCCTCTTGTGAGACCATTCTTTACGTTTGGCAGTTCTACGCAGCAATCTTAGCTGCCTTTACCGTCAATCCGGCAAAAGCGCGCCACGGAATAATCAGACATGCCAATTTTGTGCTGTTCGTTACACTCTGCGTTTACATATATCGCGACATTCTCCCTCTCGCCACATACACGCGCATTCCCGAGGATCGTAACAAAGGCCCGCTTCTATGGGTCGAAATTGCGCTGCTTTTCCTCACCGCATTTGTGGTCCCCATCTGTACGCCGGGCCAGTACATCCCCGTAGATTCCCTCGTAAGTTACACCAATTGCATTCCTCATGAAACTTCAATTGAAGAATTATTGCAGAAACCCCAAAAGGTCATCAACCCAGAGCAGACTGCGTCCATGTTTTCATTCGTCTTCTTCTTTTTCCTGGACCGCATTATCTTCTTGGCGTACCGCAAGTCTAAACTAGAAGAAGACGAATTGTACCCCCTGTGCGACACAGATTCGTCCAGTCATCTTGTGTCCAGAAGTTTTTTGGCAAGCTTTGTTCTGCTCTGGCAGAGAAACCATGCTGATTACATTGAGTGTAGTATCTGGACAGCTTCTCTGGACGCAAAAGTCGTCAACATCTTTTCTTCGGATTGATGCGGATATTTTACCGCGAGTTCACAACGCTCGCCATCTTGCTAGTTCTCCGAGTCGTCACGAATTTTGCCAGGTATGGCTTTTATCCTTCGATCAATGAAAGTGATATATACATCTTCCGTAGTCCAGTTGCAATGAACCGCTTGCTCCAGTACATTGAAACGGAAGGGCGGGATGCGGTCGTCCGCCCGTGGGTCTGGATCGCTGCAATTTTCTTCGGTCCAGTCCTTGGAGCGATGGTTTTCCAAGTATACATCTTCATCAACGTGCGCGCCAATCTCCGCGAAAATCCTATCTGACACCGCTGACAGACGCGGACGCTGGTTCGGCTGGAAGCGATCATTACTCAGCTCATTTTCACTCACAGGCAATGTTTTCTTTCGCTCGATTTATTTTGTCGGCTGACTGATACTGGTTGAATCATAGTTTGCGTGTGCGAGTCAAGGCAGATGATACCTCCAAAGAGGACGCGTCGAGCGCGGTTTCGACCTCCTCGTCTGCAGAGCCTGCTTCACGAGCTGAAACCGAAGACAGCGCAGAGAACCAGAGCGCGACGCCAGAAGAAGATCAGGCGCACTCAGAGGACGACAGCGCGACTGTGCAAGCAAGCTCCTCCAGCATCAAATCTGCTACGACCTCTACAGCGGGGAAAGACCACCCAGAGACGGTTAAATCGAGCAAGCCCGAGCCCAAAAAATCCGACGGGGGTATGGTTGGGAAAATCAACAATCTCGTAACTACAGATCTTGGTGCGCAAGTGTCATTTCTTTTGCGACTACCGTTAATGATCCATTATGCAGGCAACATAGGTTAACCGACTGCTTGTTCTTGTGATAGTTTCGCGCGAAGCTAACTATTTTGCTGCAGGGGACAGTAGGGACTTTTGGTTCTACTCATATACGTTCCATGCCAGCTGGCATTCGGGATCTGGTTTTTGCATGCCCTTCTGGGATGGGCTGTCTGGTTCGGCCTGGCCTCGATCATGTACGTTTTCGCCTCACGCATACCACTAAACTGATCCTTTGCTAGTCTTCTCGCACCAGTACCTGGCTACAGTCCGTCGAGCTCGATTTCTAGCGTGCCTCGCTCATTTTGTTCTAGTGGCCAAGCTTGTACAGTCTGTACAGCGTGAGCGCTTGAAACGGACAGATGGCCGAGTTCAGAGCGTCAGCGAAGGTATGTGCACTTTCACACGATGAGAACGCGATTAATCTTTGGCCGCAGCGGTCAATGTCCTCAGGATGGTTTGTAGCAATGGCCGCTCTATTGAATGTCTATCGTTGACATCAGGTCAGATCAAACTGTTTGGATGGGAGGGCAAGATGAAGGATAGGATTGACGGCAAGGTATGCAGATAGAACATTGACGGAGCAAATTTTGTTAATCCTAGACAGAGAACTGACGAACTTGTTTGGATCCGAAAGCGTCGGGTCATTGATCTGGCGTCCAATCTCGTCAATGTAAGTTTTTTATCCCATACCAGATGATCAGCAACCTAAATGCTCTGCAGTTTGTGATACCCATAATCACCATGTGTATCACTTATGGAATCTAGTAAGCGTTCCTCTACGTGATTGCACTCGATGAACTCACTACCGTATCAGCGTACCTGGGTTTCCTTCTAAAGAGTCCAATTCAAGCTCACCGGCAAATACAGACTCTGATCATGAAACAGCCCCTCAATGCGAGCAAAGTTTTTGCAACAATGACGGTGTTCGACATTCTTCGAGATTCGATTGCTCAGGTTTGGATTAAATGCAATTTGAACACTCGCTGAATCCTTACTCAGATCACCGGGTGGCTCAATAACTTGATGACCGGCAAAGTCAGTCTGGATCGGATTGACGATTTCCTCAAAAAGGTGCGCGGCGCGTTCCAATTAGGATGAAATTGTTACAACTAACGGCAAAGACCGAACTGTTGGACGCTTTCGACGAGAAAGATGCGCCACTTCTCTTCTCCACTGCCTCATTGGTGGAAGATGGAAAGATCGGTTTCCGCAACGCCACGTTCGCGTGGTCCAAAGAAACTGACGGATCCCTGACGCCATCGCGGCGCCAATTCACGCTGAAGATTGAAAACGAAGTTATATTCCAGCGGGGTCGGATCAATCTTGTCATTGGGCCAACCGGATCAGGTTCGATTTTCGCTACATACTCTATCTCGGTCGAAGTTGAATATATGCAGGCAAGACTTCGCTTCTGATGGCTCTTCTGGGTGCGCAGTGGACCTCCTGAGTAGTGAACACTGCTTGACAAATTGACTTTCAAGGCGAGATGCACTGGATCCCATCCTCACCCGATTCGTGGTATAACCTCCCGCGAGCTGGCGGCATCGCATATGCAGCACAGGAGTCGTGGATACTCAACGAGACCATCCGTGATAATATCACCTTTGATACACCCTACGATGCGGAACGTTACAAGAAGGTTCTTTATCAATGTGCTCTCGAGCAGGATCTTTCTCTCTTCCAAGCCGGGGACAAGGTTCATCTTTTTTTACTCTTTTCAACCCGTTACCTGACCCCGCATGTTAGACGGAAGTGGGCGAGAAAGGGTTTGTTTGAGTGTTCTGATTTGAGCATTAGAACCTTATTTTACACAGCCTGACTCTCTCCGGAGGCCAGAAAGCGAGACTCACACTTGCTCGGGCAGTGGTAAGACTTTACGGATCAGACACTTGCCGTGATCGGTTGATTGATCATCTTGAAGTACTCCCAGGCTGACATTTTGTTGCTGGACGACGTCCTCGCGGCTTTGGAGCAAGTGTCGATATTTCCTTCGCAGTCATATGCTGACATTGGCACATTTCAGTGTTCACACGGCGCAGTGGATTGTCGAAAAGTGCTTTGGCGGGGACTTGATACAAGGTCGAACCATCATATTAGTCGTAAGTATATTTTGCCATTTACACAAGCGGCGCCAATTCTTCTGCAGACACACAACGTGGCGTTGACCCGACCGATTGCCGATTTCGTCGTCACATTCGGCTCCGATGGAAAGGTTAAGGCTCAAGGCTCTCTTTCGGACGTTGTCAAGCGCGGCAGTCTGGCTTCCAAGCTTCGCAAGGATCAACAAATACTCAAAAAGGTCGACCAAGAAGTCGACTTGGAGACCGAGGCCGCAACTGCCAAACCTGCCGATGGGAAACTCATCCTGGCCGAGGAAATTGAACTAGGGCATGTTAGCGCGCATTCACGTCTGCTTTTTCACTAGTTCAAATAACAAAAGCTAATTTTTTTGCAGTGAAGATGTATTTCTCTGCGCTGTCAAACAATCGTCCACTTTTCTTTTTCACCTGTTTCCTGGGAGGACTTCTTTTCAACCAAAGCACTGTCGCTCTCAGGACATGGCAATTAGGCTATTGGGCTCGTCAATATGACGACCGGCCCGCCGAAGACGTGGACGTTGTCTAGTGAGTCGCATATCCGGTGAGTATCCGCATCTAAACCATCCAAAGCAATCTCTCGGTATTCGGTTGGTCTCAATTAACAACCTTCTCCCGTATCTTGCTGAACAGGCCCGCAGTTGCAATTGCTTTCGTCTCAAGCAGCACTCTTGCTGCTGTATTCGTCTTCTTGGTATATGGCCAGTTAAGAGCATCGAAAGTGATACATCAAACCCTCATCGACTCGGTTCTTCGTGCCCCCTTGCGTTGGTTGGATGTAACCCCGACCTCCCGCATAATTGCTCGGGTCACCAATGATATCAGGGCGTAAGCTGACGTCTCCTCCATAGAATGTTGCCGCTCACTTCATGCAGTGTCGATGACTCGATTGCAGGCGCGCTTTGGCCGCTGTCAGCAATGATCACTTCGATGCTGGTACGATCGATCCAATTTCGTTGAACCAATTAACCTTGAACCATCTAGGTGAGATTCATAGCGGTCATCATCTATGCGCCTGTCTTTTTCCTACCTGGCATCGCCGTTGGTGTTGTGGGAAGTTGGGTTGGACAGGTATATATTGCTGGCCAACTTCCGGTCAAGCGGATTATGTCAAACAACCGAGCTCCAGTTCTTGCGCAGTGAGTACAATCTTCAAACCGATCAGTTCACTGTTGACCTGGTTCGAAAAAAGTTTCGGAGCGGCTATCGCCGGATTAGGTACGTACCTACTTTTCAGATCGCCGTCTGCTGATGTTCACTCACCATGATACCGATCGATAGTCTCAATTCGTGCATTCGGAGCGCAATCCAAGTTCGGTATTGAGGCGCAGTCCAGACTTGACCGGTACACACGCGCTGCACGGAATTTCTTCAACCTCAATAGGTACATATGTGCATCGATCTCAGCTGTCAATTTCCGAGCTAATTGACGTCAGATGGATAGCACTTCGCGTTGAAATCTTAGGCGCAGTTTTCGCTGCTGCTCTTGCAATGTACCTTGTGTACATCAAACCGACTTCTGCAGGCGATGCTGGATTCTCCATCAACATGGCAGTCACGTTCACTTCTATGCTCCTCTATGTTGTCAGTACCGATCACCAAAATTGCTTGTTCGTTCCAGCTGATGAGTTCTGAGGTTCGCATCTTGAACGATTTCGAAGTTCAAGGTATGGACTACACAATTTCGTTCGGAGTCATCCTTTTGACTCCGAGCAACAGGCAACAGTCTTGAGCGAATCCAAGGATATATCGTCATCGAGCACGAAAAACCTGCCACAGAATCAGGCAGGCCGCCCGCTTACTGGCCTGCCAGCGGTGAACTCCGTGTTCGGAATCTCTCTGCTCGATACTCTGCGGATGGTCCCGAGATTTTGCACGGCCTTTCGTTTGATATCAGGTCGGGCGAACGAATTGGCATAGGTGTGTTTTCAAGTCTCTTTTCATTGTTTTTATTCACTTTAGGTCTTATTAAGTGGGGCGCACCGGGAGTGGAAAGGTAGAATCTCCACAGTTTCGAACCAGAGCTAATTACTAACGATCGACAGAGCTCTCTAACGCTCTCACTTCTCCGGTGCATTCCGACCGAGGGCTCGGTGACATATGATGGAATCGAGACATCAGAGTTGAACTTGGACGATTTGCGCTCCAGCATCACCATCATTCCCCAAGTCGTCCGTCTCAAACTCCAACCATTATTACTTCGCTCCCCTAATTTCTTCTTCTAGCCTGAGTTGCTCAGCGGCACTTTGCGGGCCAACCTTGACCCCTTCGGCCAGTACGACGACGCTGACCTCAATGCTGCGCTGCGTTCTGCCGGTCTTTTCGCCCTCCAAAGTGAAATGGACGAAGGTAGGATTACGCTCGACAGTGCGATATCTACGGGAGGCATGAACCTCTCCGTGGGGCAAAGGCAGATATTTGCTCTTGCGCGGTACGTTGAATGACACAAGATGAAAAGCAACGCTGATGTATCTCGCACAGTGCCATCGTCCGGAAAAGCAAGATATTGATCCTCGATGAGGCAACCTCGGCTATCGACTACAAAACGGATTCGATTATCCAGAACTCACTCCGACAGGAGCTCAACGGTGTCTCTTTGATTACAGTAGCGCACCGTTTGCAGACTATCATGGATGCTGACAAGATAGTGAGTTCGACTGTTCAAATTGCATCATCGCTCGTTTAATCGGAGACTTCATTATAGATGGTGTTGGACGCTGGTAATATCGTGAGTTCTCTCGGCGTTTCGGTTGAAGTTCAACGTTCAACTCTGCTCGTGCCGCAAGGTCGAGTTTGACAGCCCGAAGGAGTTGCTCAAGATCGAGGGCGGGAAGTTGCGCGCGTTGGTGGACGAGTCTGGCGATAAAGACATACTTCACGACATGGCGAACGCGAAGTAAGCCGCTGGGAACACGGGCGAGGCGTGTTATAATTATCACGTATCCACACCTACTTAGTCGTGTGGATTTAAGCCGTTTGGCGGGGCGCGCCGGGGCGTCTAAATCTGACGGTTCAGACCGGACCGTGTGATGCGCGCAGTTTGGCGTGGACCGTGCCGTGAGGCGTGCGCATCACACGGTTGCGAACTCTTCGGTAAATTGGAATAAAGCTTATCAGCCGACCTGCGCAAATCACGCTGATGCGCCCAACTGTCGAGATTTGCCGCGCTAAGGATAAGGAACGCGAGGTGTGCATACTGCACAGTCTCGTGTAAAAAGGACCGTAGTAGTGTAGCAGCTGCACACCCTCTTTCTCCCCCCTTGCGCCTTGCATATTTAGCTTTTGAGTCCTGCCGCCAGACATGGAAGCGCTGCCACCCGGGTTCCTCACGACTTTGACTGCCCCAGATGAGCTCAAAAAATCTCAGAAGCTCCTGGCGGCTTACAAAAGAATGAATGCGAAGAGCCGCTCCAAGGCAGATCAAGGTGATTCCGGTGAGTACCAAGTTCCTTGCCTCTGCAGATCTGCGCTTGCTCAATCTTTGGTCCAGATGGGTATAGAAAAGGCCTTGAAGAGCAGATTGCCCTTTGCAAGCAGCTTATCGAAGGTACGTCTCGCCTTGCTTACCCTGAGAATCTTAAGCCTCATTCAAATGTAAGGAACCCACAATGCCAATGGCGGCGGAACGACGATGATGTCAGTGGAAGGGTCACCTAATGATCCTCCTCCTGGTGGTCGTTTATTTTTACAGGCTGTGAACCATTCCTCACTGACAGATGCTCAAGCTACAGGGCAGACTACGGAATCATCACTGCCGCCGCCAAACGTGCAGGGCAACATCCCCGGTGCGTGTTTATTTCGAAACTGTCAATTTTGCACAGTCTGTGCATTGTCGCACAAGTTGTTGATAAACAACACTTGACGGCCGCAAATCAGAACTGTTGCTTTTGCACAGTTAGCCCGGAACTGTGCAAAATTGACAGTGGGGCACAGCAGATTCAGAACTGTTTTCTTTTGACAGTCAGCCTAGAACTGTGCAAAATGCACAGCTGGTCGGCTGCACATTGAGATGTTGAAATTCAACATCTGTGTGCAAAACAGCCGCCGATCTCTCAGCGATTCTTCCGATCTCTCAGCGATTCTTCTACTCTCATCGATAGATTATATACATATCTAATGGGTTTTACTAGATGACCAGATTGATCCAAATTTACAGCGCCCTGAGAAGAGGGGCCGAGAGGATGGAGAGCCACCAGAGGGGCCACCAGCGAGGCACCGGAAAATCTGTACGTCCAGTCCAGGTGTATCTACTTTTGAACAATATTCTGACAATTATCGAAGTCGACCCACTCCCACTGCTTTGGACTCAATCTCTGGGCTGGCCATCAGGGACTTCGCACGAGAGTTTGACAGACATCACAGCGAACTCCTCGCCCAGGACCCTGGTTGCTGCTCGATGAGAAGTCCAAGTTGCAGTCTGTTGGGCTGGCGGTCACAGCGATCCTCGAGAAGGTTATCGAAGTGGCGGATACTCACAAATTCGATTTGACCAGCATCTGGGATATCGAGTTTGAGAGCGGCTGCACTCCTGACATCACCAATGCCCTGAAGCTCAATGACTGGCTTGTTGAGAACGACTTGATCCAGGTCCGTGAGGTTCTTGCACAGACAACAAGTTCGAAGACGAGAAAAGGTGAATGTCTGTGCTCATGATGATACTGCCGATTTCATTCTCATGAATTTCAGGGAAAGATCGAGGTGACTCAGCTACCCTGAAGTTTCGGCACCATGGCAAGATGATCCTCCTCACAAATGATGTTGCCCACAAGGCTCGTACTGATCCTACTGCATACCCCGGTGTCGCCGAAGCTGGAATGGACGCAGCAATGGCGGTCTTCAAGAATCGTGTACGAACATCTTTTACGAGTGCATCCTCCTTACAACTCAATCTCATACAGAATGGGAACGTCAAATGCATCAGCTGTGAGAACGGGGCAAGGGGTAAGGCCTTGCAAAGCAAGGTCGTTCCCCCGCACATTGATCGACCATTCCTCGCTGACTGCAAGTGCCCACTGAAAACTGCCGCCCTCGAGCTCTGGATCACAAAACAGGCAGGGAAGAATTCCAGTGTTCCGAACCGGAACAGGGACATCAGCAACAAGGAGCTCACGTTCAATCCGAACATGCTCAAGATGATCGGCGAGGCGGTCAAGGTGGCCTCTGGTCTTGAAGTTGATCGCCTCCTGCAACCGGAATCTCAGCGCTTGTGTGAGACCGTGGTCTGGGCACTTGGGCGGTTGAGTGAAATGGCCAATGACAGGCACTCCACATACGCAGCTTCTTTTGACTTCTTGGGAAGAAATTTGTGGAGACAGTTGAAGCAATTCAGAAGGAGGAATCATCGGGGAATTAGTAGATTTTTGTTCCCTTTTCTCTTGTGCCTTTTTTCAAGCATGGACTTGCTGGCGAGCGCATGAAATCCCTGAAGTTTCAATGCTTTGAAGTGTGAAACCTCGGCAGTTTAGCAGTTGAAGCCAGTTGCGTTTCGAACACAGTTGAGTCCCCGCTGTGAAGCCCAAACATCCCGAGATTTCTGCCTCAACTGTTTATCTAGCACAGTCCTCGCATTTTCTGCTTGAACTGTTCATCTGGCACAGTTCCCACAATTTTTCCTTTGACTGTTCATCTGGCACAGTTCCAGCAATTTCTACTCCAGCTGTTCATCCGCACAGTTCTATCAATTTCTGCCCCAGCTGTTCATCTGGCACAGTTCTTGTAATATCCGCTTCAGCTGTTCATCTGGCACAGTTCCAGCAATTTCTACTCCAGCTGTTCATCTGGCACAGTTCTGGCAATTTCTGCCCCAGCTGTTCATCTAGCACAGTTCTTGTAATTTCCGCTGCAGCTGTTCTCTGGCACAGTGCTTGTAATTTCCGCTTCAGCTGTTCATCTGGCACAGTTCTTGCAATTTCCGCTTCAGCTGTTCATCTGGCACAGTTCTCGCAATATCCACTTCAGTTGTTCATCTAAGCAGTTAAACGGCTACTGCAAATGACCGTATTAGTCACTAGGGATCTGTCCTGCATTGAAAGTCTTCTATTGATATGGGGCACGGAATGGCACCTTCAAAAGCCGCTGAGATACAGCGGTTGTGCTTTTTCAAATGCCGTTGTTCCACTATCCCATCATTTGGTGATGGGATAGTGGAACAACGGGCATTTTGATCGGAGCATGGGTCAGATTACGTAAATGGATTTCGGAAGCAGCTGCCTCGAAATCCATTTACATAATCATGACCTGGGAAAGAATATCCAATTTTAGCATCTATGACGCACTAGCCTTGCAAGCACTCCATGAGATGGAGTGCTTGCAAGGCTAGTGCGTCATAGTGATGTCACTGATGAGAAGACAGCAAAAATTCTTTTAGGAATTCTTTTCCTGATGGTGACACACTCTAAGCATTCATCCAGAGGTCAAATGTATGAAAATCGAATCATAGATAGTCTCTTTTACAGACGCTTTATCAATTCACTCGTACCTCGTGAGATAAAGTCTGTCGGTTACCGCGCCTTGATAGCCGGCACTCCACCTTATTATCTAATGACAGATCATGTGACTGACCATTTCGACGCGTCCGGGCGCCGATTTCTTTCTACAAGGGGTACCAGAGGTACCTTACCATGTAATATTCATGATACCCTTCATCTGGATAATTTGCGGCAAGTAGAACAGTCAAAATGCATCACCAGGAATCAATTGATGTTGCTGTCACAATCTTGTCACACTTGCGCACATCCATATTTATGCTTCGATGAGACGAGATACCAAGCTTCTGCACCTCATTCATCTTTCAGTCCACTGACGCGTGATGTGCAGCTGAAATAGCTCATTTTGTGTGTGAGAGAGGGAGGCAAGAGGCGGGAGAATGTGCACGTGGCTTATATAATAAGGGTGGGTGCCTATGATCACCGCGTGGTAACTAACAGATTGAATCATAGACAGTTGACTAGTATCCATAAGTACTAGTTGTGTCTTTTGGACACTTGAGAACACCAAGATCCTGGGTGTGATGCTTGAACAGCTAGATGCAAAGATCATTGGCAGAAGTGTAATTTTTGAACGCTCAGACACTGCAACTGTTCAGAAAGCACACTTATGGTCTGAGCCGATCCAATTGTTCAAAAATTACACCTACAAGTGCGCCTCCCCGGTCTTCATCATCAAGGCCTCTAGTAAAAGACTCATTGAACTGGTATGGTCTTCTGGATGCATCTACAGCGGCGCGCCATTGCAAAACAATGTCCATCATATTTAAGATTATTTTTGAAGAAGTCCGCTAGTCAAATGGTGCAGAGCTGAATTTTCTGGAAAGCTTAAATCTATGCCTAAATCTACATTAAATTTGCACATAGCCGCCCCATAGTACTCACATAATTGGACCAGATTTAAGCACTGAAATGGAATGTGCTTTTTTCACGCTTGGGCTTGATGTGTACGTTCAGCCAGTCCAACCACCAAGTGTCAAAAGTGCACACTTGGGTTCTTGCCAGACCAGATGCACATTTTTGACAATTGGTTCAATTCTCGTACAAGATCAAGCATGTTCTATCTACTTTCTACGTGTCCGGGACTTGGTTTCACCTCGAAGCTTGCGCTGAGCCCGAACTGCCTTCATTAGCAAGGTAAATTTCCACGTAAACCAGGAAATTTCGCCTCGAATGCGTCATAATCCCTTTCAAATGAGTTTGAAACTCCTCGCAAACAAAACGAATATTCCCAAGTTTAACAGCCTCAGAACTGTACTCAGAGGATTTGAAAAGTCGGGACCAGTCCCTGAGAGGAATGATCAGCCCTTTCTCTGGTGAACCACGCTCCCAATATTCAAGAGCGTCATCCAGACTTTTTGTCTCTGGGATGCGGGTTGGCCGGGGAGCCAGAGCCGGAGGGTTTGAAGACTGTTGGTGGTCACAGCGGAGAGAGGAGGCGTTTTCAGAGTTCTCGGTTGCGTCCTGCATAGTCCGGCAGTTAAACCATCAATGGTCCCAGGATTTCAGAAGAACAACATACATTTCGGATGATATGGAGCGCTGTTTGCGCTACCAGTACCTGCGGCATCACAATTCCAGAATCTACGGCAAAGTTAGACTTGGTCAACAGGACTGAAAAGGGAGAATAGACCCTGAGCAAATTCCAGTCGAGATTTTCCAGATAGCAAGCCCTGGATCTTGCCCAGAATCCCGTCCTCGAATTTTGAAAGATCTGCCCTTGAAACCGGTGTGGTTGGGTCTTCGCCCATAAATGTCTCGTGCCGGTGAATAACTCTGTCGTCCATCATGATATCGGTGAAACCCTCCTCGTAGGCCATCAGCTCGTCGAGAAGATACCGCATTAGTGTTCCAACCTTTTTGTCCTTGAGTTGTGATCTGAAGAAAAAAGAACAAAACACGTACGTTCTCGTTTGAAGACCAACCTCCCCACCACTTCACCGCCTTTAGGCTCCATTTTCGATCAGCCCACAGGAACCGGTATTGCGCACCGCCCCGACGGAAGCAGTGTGTTGTGAACCTGCCATTACGTCCTCGTAGAACCTCGGATCTCTCGACATGTCATCTAGGAGAGTCTCGAATGCAGAACGACTAGTGGGTTCACCAAATTTAAGCTTCCCCGTTGACGCAATTCCAGGGAAAACATAATCAGTCCCTCCAAGTCGGCGGCCCAGTAAGCCTTCCATGTGGGCTTTCCATGTCAAAACATGCGTGTAACAATCGGTTTCAGGATGTTTTGAATCGATCGGGACATGGTATTTTTGTACTTCGCGCATGAGCTTGAGAAACAACGCAAAGGCAGGAAAGAACACTGACCTTTTGTGGGATCTTTGTTGGTTTTGCGGAAAACAAGGGAAAATTCGTGATACGGAATATTCGTCGTGGAACGCAAGTTGAGCTTGATGTCTTTGAATTGAAGATTGATCAGCTCGTCATTTCTGCTCAAAGAATTAGTCTGAATATTGGCTATGTCACACCGATGGTACCTTGTCCAGAGTGTAAAGGCTGTGGTGACAAAGGCTTTGAAGTATAGTCGCTGCGTAAGGGAAAAGTATTCTGCAGCCTCTTCACCGTCGAGATAAGTCATGATGACTTTGAGATCAGCAGGCAGCATGGGAAGTGCCTGCGTTGCCGTCTCCGTACGATTGTGACGATTCTTCAGAGACTCGTAGTAGGTCTTGAAGCCGCTTTCAAAGACAGGGTTGCCTTCCCACTTCTGGGTGTGCGAATTATATTTCCAGAAGTCGCCCTGGCAGCCACAGACCCTGTAAATTCAAAGTCTGTCACAGTGCATTGAATTGATTGTCCCGACTCACTTTCGAAATAATCTTTAAATGCCGAGCGGAGCCCCTCTGCAGATGCGAACCCGCGCTCTTGATGCTCGCATTTGTATGCTGTGAGAGCACGGAGTGCAAGAGGTGTCTGCTCAGTCATAGTGTCGAAGGCGTCCTCTGTGATTTCGTCGTCGAAGCGGCCTTCGGCCGTCCAGTCTGCCAGCCATTTTTTGCCGCTCTTGACATAATTGGCATAGCCTTTTTTCGTACGCTGCGACTTGTACCACTCGTCGGTGGTCTGCCGACTGTTCTCGAGCAAGGATGAGGCGGAAGGCAGCTCTGCTTCCGTGGCCGCTGCTGTGGCCGCCTTACGGCGATTTACCTTGCCCTTGGTGGCAGGCTGCGCTTGCGAGGAAGAAGTCTTCTTGGCCTTGGCGGCAGCAGTCCGAGTCGACGGCTTCGGCGCTGCAGCACCAGAGGCCTTAGAAGCCTTAGCTTTGGCTGAGCGGCTCCGTGTAGCTGGCATTGAGGTGCGGAGAAAATTGTACAGACTGTCTACTGTGCGGCGCTGACATTTGCGCGCCCCGGCTTGCAGGACGTGCGTGCAGAACGGCTCACTTTCAACCGTGGGATTTAAACGGTCCGACTCGCGCTCTTGCCTGTTTAGGAACTGTCTAAATCTCACACCTCGCTTGGTTAAATTTCCGCAAACTATGACCTACTTAGTTGAATGACAGTTGAGCAGAGTTGAGCCCACTTCCCGACTATGTCCATGTGCCGAGGTACGGTCATGCGCATTCATTAAAAGCGATTTAGAGAACGCTTCGCCGATATGTGAGTTTTGAAGAGCAGAATGAAGCTAAGCAGGCCTGGGGGAAGTTTTGAACGGTAGGTAACGAAAGAGGAAATTATTTCTCAGGGACCGCCATGTCGACTCCGAAAGGACCACCATCCAAACTGGCAAGAAGGAGCGCGAACGCGAGAAGAAGGAGAAGGATAGAGAGCGTCTCTCCCAACCTCCCTCAGCAGAGCGTCTCAAGACCGTAGTCCGACGTCTACCTCCCAACCTCCCGGAGGAAGTCTTCTGGCAGAGCGTACAGCAATGGGTGTCTGAGGAGACAGTCACCTGGAAGGTATTCTACCCAGGAAAGATGCGTAAACGGTACATTTGCCTCTGCAACAGTGGTATCCGATAATGACCATTGTCTCGGCAAGGCTGAATAAGGAGAATATCCCGTCTCGCGCATACATCGCGTTCAAGGGCGAGGAACAGCTGGCGCTGTTCGGGCGCGAGTATGACGGGCATTTATTCCGCGACAAAGCTGGTAAGTGTGTCTCAGCCATCGCAACTCGTGGTCTGAGGGAAATCCAGGAAATGAGTCCTACGCTGTGGTAGAATTTGCACCATACCAAAAAGTCCCACCGGAGAAGAAGAAAGTCGATGCGCGCAGTGGTACTATTGAGAATGGTGGGTTGTGCTCACTGGTTGTCGCGTGAGACAGAGCTCAGCGTACACAGATGAAGATTACATTTCGTTCCTCGAGTCTCTCAACGCTCAAGCTGCCGTTTCTGAGCCTGTAACTCTCGAATCTTTGAGTACGTCTCGGAGTCATTCAGCGATCCCACCGTTCTAATCGATCTACAGTGGCCGCCAACCATGCTCCTCCGCCTCCGAAAACAACACCGCTTTTGGAGGCTCTCAAGGCTGAGAAAGCCGCCCAGCGCGAGAAAGAAACCGCCGTTCGCCAGATTGCACAGCAGAAGCGGGAGGAAGCCAAGAAGAAGAACGCCGCCAACAACGCCGCCGCTACACCAGCTACCTCCGCCACAGGCGCGCCGCTGAGCAAGAAGGCTGCGAAGAAGGCCGCCGCCGCCGCCGCTGCTGCTGCTGCTGCAGCTCAGTCGCAAGGGCAGGCTCAAACAGCCAAGCCCGGGGCTGCAGGGCCGTCGAAGGCCAGTCCCGCGGTGCGCAGCCTGCCGGGAATGCCGCTCCACCTCGTCCACCCAAAGTGTCCAAGGCTGCGCGCCAGCAACAACAGCGTGTCCCGGGCCCGCCTGCCGTGCCCACAGAAGTCTCCGTCGCGTCAGCCACCAATGCAGCCCCATTGCAGAGCCCGCCCGCCGCACTCGTCCCGTCATTGGGCTTGCCAACCGTCAGTTTGAAGCCGCGTTGAACGGGGCAGGTGTTGCCGGAGCTGTGGCGAGCGGCGCCGGCGCCGAGCGAAAGTCGCGTAGAGAGCGCGAACGCGAACGTGCCGCGGCAACGGCGGCGGCGGCAGAGGAGGGCAAGGAGGGCGGTGCCGCAGCTAGTGGCACGGCTACCACACAGCCGCGCAAAGAGAAGCCGCCTCCGCGGCGCAAGGATAGTGTCAGCGGGGGCGTTGCCGTGTCAACAGCAGGTGGAAACGCTGCCGAGGTGCGCGTTCCCAGCATCTTGCAGCGCGCGGACCCGGCTGTAACGCCTGTTGTCGTACATCGGATCGACGGCGACGTACAGGTGCAGCCTCAAGCGGGTTTGATTCCCGTCAACTTCAATGCTGGCGCCGCACGTGGAGGCGGTGGCGGCCGGGGCGGCGGGCGAGGACGCGGTGGAGGCAGGCCGCGCGGTGGAGTTGTTGGTGGCGGCGTTCCAGTCAGCCGCGGTGGTGGATAACCTGTTTACCTGCGCTATCGTGCAACATCCACCGCCGAATCTGCATCGCGACCTTCAATCGTGGACCACGGCCCTGGCTCTCTGCTGCTCTCTCTCTCCGCTCCTCAGCACGCGATACTGCACATGCTACCTTGCGTTGCGTACCTCTTGAGTCTTCCCCGTAACGACGGGTTCTGAATGCAAACACAGAGAATTATCACAGTTCTATGTAGCTGATACTGCATGTAGGCTCGTATATACCGAAGAGTTGTTAACGTTCGAGCGCATGTATGATTAGAGTTTGAGCCGCTGGAAAAATCTGGGAGGTTGCGAAACTCAAAGTTCGTCAATGTACTATGGTATGACGGTCGGTTTGTACATTTAATAATTTGCACACACACATATCGAGCCCTTCACACACACACACTAGTGAATATAACACACACACAAAGGCTCAATTTCTTGCACACAAACACCTATTTGCGAACACACATGACATAGCTCTTCACACACACACTAGTAGTGAATATAACACACACACATAGAGGCTTAATTTCTTGCACACAAACACCTATATCATGAATCTCTCACACACACATGAACGAATTTCTTTCACACACACAAAGATCTTTTTCACACACACAACAAGTGCTACGGTACCAAAATCTCTACATCATTTACTAGGGATCCCCTCCACCCTCATGAGCTCCTCAACGGCCTGGTCGATGACACTTTCCTCCTCCTTCAAGACACTGACCTGCTCAGCCGTGTCCTGCAGGCCATCGCAGGTGCGTCGGAAACACTCCGCATTTGTACCACCACGGTCGTAAGTCGGCAGCATCTCCAGAATCTGAGACCCTGGAAGTTCATCTTTAATCAACGCACCCAACACACCAGACATGGAGGTCCACATCTTTGTCCACTCCGATTGGCACCAGCCATGATTGTGGCACCAATTACAATGATTAACATCTGGGATGTGCACCGCCAGATTCAGGCGTACATCCAGAACTTTGGCTTGAGCTCTAGCCAAGGCGCGGTATGCAGGCCAGCCCATCGTTCTCTCCTCTTCCTCGGAAAGGTCATTGACCGGGGTTGACATCAATTCATCGAAAGCGCGCTTGATCCAGTCGGGGAAGGCGTAGTCGAAACCCAAGCGCAGCCGTTCAACTGGACGCAAGCTTCCATCTCTATCCAAGTAGCGTTTGGCACAGCGGATGCCTCTACTGACTACCAGAAAGTGGCTGAGCTTGAGGATGGCGCATGATTCCTTGGTACCGGGATCCTCTTCCATCCAGCTACACGCTATTGGTGAGTGTACTCTGAGCTTGAGTGGTCTTTAACGCACCGTCCCAAGAACATGAAGTCAAAGAACATCTCAATCTCCCAGGCACTGAATTGAGGAGGCAGCGTAAAAGCCAGCTCATCACTATTGCCATCCAGCCCCAGTGTTTTGACCTCTTGCATCCATTGCTTGGCATTTTCAGTCAATGCTAACGGGCGTAGAAGAGGTTGCGGCAAGCTAAACATGCCCCCAAAGAATTCGCTCTGAATCTGCAAGGTACCTCGATAGACGTTATACAAGGTTTCGGAACCATCGCCGGCCTTGAATTCAGTCAGTAACTGCTATAGTGTATTTTGTCGGCAACCTTTATGACAAAGTTTCCGTCTGGAATGTAGAGTTTAGGATGCCTTGCCATTATGTCGCAAAGGAAAAAAAAAGGCAAGTTAATCAGCAACTTGATCACTTTTGCCTCCTGAACGTCATGGAATCTTTCAACTTCCCCGCAGTGCTCCCCCCTTTACCTGTCATGGGGATTCCATGGGGAGCCAACACAGTCACAGGCTACCAGGTTTTAAATAACACCTACACCCATGCGCTTCAAGCCTTGCGACAGGAAGAGAGCGACTCTCTTCGTTATAAGCTCCTCGCCTCCAATATCACCGACAATATGGTTCCGATCCTTGAGGGCCTGGAAAATGAAGTATCCAGGGAGTGGGTCGAAGAGTGTGTCAATATCTTGGGCCCCATGGTATACGAGCTGCAGGTTGGTGCATTTGCAGCTGAAGGCGTGTAAGCGAAGCACTTCCCCTATTCTGGAACTCTGCAGTTGAATCCCACTCAATAGAGAAAGAGAAAACATTGTACTATTGGAGCCGGTTACTGTGCAATCCCAAGGCAAACGTGGGCGGCCTTCAAAGCAAGTACATCCCGAATACCTCAGAGAGGCTGTCTCCAACCATCGGGATCTCAAGCTTGGTGCCCTTGCCAAAGCGTTAAAGATCCACCGTCATACTCTCCGAAAGCGGCTGCGTGAGCTTGGTTTATCCAAGAGATTTGATGACCTGGACGACGAGGAACTGGATTACCTTACCCAGCAGTACAAATGGCGAAAACCCACCTCTGGATTGCGCTATCTACGGGGGCATTTCAGAAAACATGGCCTTCGTATTCAGAGAGAGCGTGCACGCCATTCTCTGAGGCGTGTGGATGGTTTAGGGCAAGCCCTCCGTCGGCGCATTGCCCTCCGCCGGAGACGATACCATGTGCCTCGACCCAACTATCTCTGGCATGGGGATGGACACCACAAGCTCATCTGGTGGGGTATTGTCATACATGGATTTGTGGATGGATATTGTAGAACAGTAAGTGTACATTTTTTTTTCAGTTTTCCTTTGATCCTATCTAATGTACTCTCAGATTACTGGGCTGAGGGCCAGCAACAACAATCGTGCTGCAACTGTTCTAGATGTTTTCATAGAGGCCATGCAGAAGTATGGAACACCATCTCGAATGCGCGGAGATCGTGGCGGAGAGAATACCAAAGTTGCCATTTGGATGGTCATGCACCGTGGTCCTGGTCGAGCATCTTTCATGTGGGGATCGTATGTCTTGTATCTTCTTTGATTTTTCAGATAGCTCACGCTTTGTCAGTTCTACTCGCAACACGCGTATTGAGCGGCTGTGGGTTGAGGTCGGGACACAATTTGCACGCTCCTGGAGAGCATTCTTCACACGTCTTGGCCGCCTTCATAGACTAGACCGCAAAAACCCTAGCCACTTGTGGCTCTTGCACCATCTATTCCTTGACGAAATAAATAAAGACTGCAGAGACTTCCAGGATGACTGGAATCTTCACCCCATTGAGGGTCCTCAAACACGCAATCAGAGCCCAGCGGTGTGTTGCCATCCGACTTGTGTCTCTGAAACTAAGAGATATCAGGACATACGCTTTCTCGGTCAGCTCACGGAGGGCGTGTACCGAGAGGACCATTTGGAAGGCATCCACCCGGACGCCATTAACAGGTATTACGGGGTTTATGGGCCACGGATTCGGCGTCCATCTGGTCAGACAGGGGCGGGTATGGACATTGAGGAACAGATTGAAGAGGACGACACTGACCATCAAGCATCCGAGGAGGAAGAGCTGGAGAATCAGATTGGGGCAGACCTTGCAAGAAATATCCGCCATAAGCCTGTCAAGGTTGCCAGGCACCATTCTCCCTTCAAAGACGTGGTCCTGGAAGGACGTTTCCTTGCTCTGCTGGAAGCTCTCCTACGCGAGCCAGACCTTTTGCCGGAAGACTACGGAATCCTGAAGGAGGAGTGGGAGGAGGAGGATTACCCAGAGATTGAATCATTCCGAGCCGGGACGCAAGGGAAGGAGCTTACAATAATTCTCCCGCGACAGGATTGGTATCCCAGGGCAGTACGTTGGGCACAGGCATTGGATCTCATGTTCCGAGTGTTGCATGAGCTTGGGGATGACTCCGATGATTTGGACATGAACTCTGTAGACAGCACGAGTGATTCAGATTGAATGTAAAGAGTACACTAGCACGATGATATGTATTATAACTCATTGCGGGTTTCGAGTCCGAAGGCACAATACCAACGGAACACAGTGTGGTGCCACAGGCAGCGGCAAACATCCATGGCATAACACAGGGCAAAACTGTGGTCCTATCGGAGCTTTGGTTCGAGGAAAACGACCAAGAAATGGCAGAGAAATGTGTACTTTTGTGAAAACAGTGATTTTGATGAGGCGGCAGACATTGACGACAGCGCCGGCGTAACGCGGCGTCCAAGCGGCGGGAAACGTTTGAGACGTCACAGGGGGCAACCCTACAGTGCTATCGGAGCTTTGGTTTGAGGAAAACGACCAAGAAATGCCGGAGAAATGCTTACTTTTGTGAAAACAGTGATTTTGATGAGGCGGCAGACATTGACGACAGCGCCGGCGTAACGCGGCGTCCAAGCGGCGGGAAACGTTTGAGACGTCACAGGGGGCGACCCTACAGTGCTATCGGAGCTTTGGTTCGAGGGAAACGGCCAAGAAAAGGCAGAGAAATGCTTACTTTTGTGAAAACAGTGATTTTGATGAGGTGGCAGACATTGACGACAGCGCCGGCGTAACGCGGCGTCCAAGCGGCGGGAAACGTTTGAGACGTCACAGGGGGCAACCCTACAGTGCTATCGGAGCTTTGGTTCGAGGGAAACGGCCAAGAAAAGGCAGAGAAATGCTTACTTTTGTGAAAACAGTGATTTTGATGAGGTGGCAGACATTGACGACAGCGCCGGCGTAACGCGGCGTCCAAGCGGCGGGAAACGTTTGAGACGTCACAGGGGGCAACCCTACAGTGCTATCGGAGCTTTGGTTCGAGGGAAACGGCCAAGAAAAGGCAGAGAAATGCTTACTTTTGTGAAAACAGTGATTTTGATGAGGTGGCAGACATTGACGGTGACGCCGGCGTAACGCGGCGTCCAGGCGGCGGGAAACGTTTGAGACGTCACAGGGGGCGACCCTACAGTGCTATCGGAGCTTTGGTTCGAGGGAAACGGCCAAGAAAAGGCAGAGAAATGCTTACTTTTGTGAAAACAGTGATTTTGATGAGGTGGCAGACATTGACGACAGCGCCGGCGTAACGCGGCGTCCAAGCGGCGGGAAACGTTTGAGACGTCACAGGGGGCAACCCTACAGTGCTATCGGAGCTTTGGTTCGAGGGAAACGGCCAAGAAAAGGCAGAGAAATGCTTACTTTTGTGAAAACAGTGATTTTGATGAGGTGGCAGACATTGACGACAGCGCCGGCGTAACGCGGCGTCCAAGCGGCGGGAAACGTTTGAGACGTCACAGGGGGCAACCCTACAGTGCTATCGGAGCTTTGGTTCGAGGGAAACGGCCAAGAAAAGGCAGAGAAATGCTTACTTTTGTGAAAACAGTGATTTTGATGAGGTGGCAGACATTGACGGTGACGCCGGCGTAACGCGGCGTCCAGGCGGCGGGAAACGTTTGAGACGTCACAGGGGGCAACCCTACAGTGCTATCGGAGCTTTGGTTCGAGGGAAACGGCCAAGAAATGGCAGAGAAATGCTCACTTTTGTGAAAACAGTGATTTTGATGAGGTGGCAGACATTGACGGCGACGCCGGCGGAACGCGGCGTCCAGGCGGCGGGAAAGCATACAGGGCACGGGGATGCAGCTCCAAGGAGGAGATCAAGCCAAAGTTCAATGAAAATGAAGGAGAATTGACAGAGAAATTTGTACATTTGCGATGGGAGGTGTATGTGATGCTATTTCCTAATGCGGTCGGCGCGACAAGTCGTAGCTGTCGTTTAGGACATCCAGTGAGGGTGTGGATGCGTTAGACAGTAGGGGAGCACCCTGGGGCTGGACGGAAGGCAGGTATGAGGGTGTTCTGACGTGAATTTAGGGTACAACCATGCAGCTTTGTCAAAATGCCCCTACCGGGCGGTGACTCTACAGCATTAGATTCCAAAGGAAATGCGCGTCTGCTGGGACTCAAACCACATTCCTACTCATGCCTGAATGCCTGGAAAACCAATTGAGCCCGGAGGAAAACAAATGAAAGAAGAGATGGAATAGAAATACGAAGTTTTGTGACACCCACCTTCCACAGTAAAATGGCGGGCTCAGGATTCAACTTGGGGCCTTGAGATAGAGCCTATAGCGAAACCCAAGTGATTTCTGCGGGGGTAGGTTACAAACATGGCCGGAGGTGTGTCTGGCAGATCAGAGGGAAATTGTAGGTGGCCGGAGTCTTTGCTGAGAACGGCGAATTTGAACAGATGTACTGCCAGTGGGTTCCGTGAAGTTCTGAGGGTTCAAATATGATTCTGGCAGGCCAATAAGACACAGGGGGTTTGACAAACAGGCTGTGGTTCATTGACGAAGGAGGAGGAGATAGACAGAGACCCGTTTCCTTTTTCGGACATCAACAAACCGACGCGTTCTCTTCCTCCACAACTGCTCTTGCTGTCCCGGGTCACACTTGGGCTGCCTGTGACGGGACGCGTTGGAACTGCGCGGACGTCCGCTGAAAACTTTGATCCCCTCGTCCTCCCTAGGCAGCGCTCAGCCACACATCTTCTCGCGGCGTCGACTATGCCATACAGTGTTCCTGAAGAACTCGGGAGCTTTTCAATGAGTTTCTTCTCTCTCATCGCGACGCGCTGCCACCCTCCTTTGCCTCCCTTGGAGATAGACTCAGTGCTGCCTTCTCAGCACCCACTCCCCCACCCCAGTACATATCTCAAGACCCTAGCGTCACCACAGCTCGCCAAGCTGTTCTAAGCCGTGCTCCGGGCCCGGGGTGTTCTGCTGTCACTGTGGAAACATCCACATCGTCTTCAATATCAACGACCTCTCCACGCTGCCATGTTGTGCCTCCCTTCCCCATTTCCATGGATCCGCAAGTGTCTACCATTTCCTATACATCCCCGGACACTCCCACCGCGGCTGGTCATCACATCCGCGTCCCATCACCGTTCCTTCACCTCTCCTCTAGCTCGCTATCGTCTCAACTCTTCCGAGGCTCTTCTTTCCGTCGCTCTCACAGCATGCACCCTATTCATCGACGCGTTTCTCCTTACGCACGCACGTCCTTGCTCCCACGTGTTTCCAGCGGCCTTAGGCGGGCCAACAGCGTCCATAGTGTGCATTCGGGGAAAGTACATACACTTTCGTCCCATCCTCTTGGTAAGCGTTCTCTCTCTCCCTTTTCTTATTTCTCTATTAACATACACGCAGACTCTTCTTCTCAGTACACATTGACACCTCCTAGGGAGGTCTCTCCAACCCGAACGGAGAGTACGTTGATGGACACATCTCCGTCCCGCACCTATGGAGCTTCAACCCCAGCCCCGGTATGTCATGTACTGATTCTTCAATGGAGTATATGATGACCGTGGATTAGACTGTATCTTATCTCCGCTGGTTTTGCCTAGGTGCCCTGCAGCTACGAAACGAAAGGCGTTGGAGCTGGATCAGGACGATGAGTACGAGGGGTCTCCCACCGACAGAGTGCTGTGGCCGCTGCAGAGTATGCGTTCTTGGGCGGATGAGGAGGAGCAGCGTCTGCGAGGGTTGAACCAGTGGAGTGGTCTCACCATGGTCATTCCTGCTCGGACTGCCAACCTTGGGGGTACAGCACGAGGTGAGGGTGCACATTCTGGAGAAGGGGGAACAGCATGCAGGCGAGGGAGGGGAGAGAATTACGGAGCGGGAGGAATTTGGGGCTCCCACAGGCAGGGGATCAGACCGGCGCTGGAGGTGCGGGTGCGGGTGGGCAGTTGACAGGTGGGAAAAAATGTGACAGTCGAGGGGATGCAGGGCGCCAAGGTTGCGACGACGATATTGGCTACATGCCAATGCATGGGGAAGGGGTGGAAGACCGAGGAGGAGATGGGGGAGGAGATGATGGGGATGCATACGTGCCGGGGGGTAGCAGTGGACATTCCCGGGGCCAGGGTCGGGGTCGGGGTCGTGGCCGGGTGGCAGAGGAGGTCTGCGGGGCGGGGGAAGAAGAAGAACTTACAGTGGCGTGTTGACGAAGACAGCGGTCGTCCCATAACTCAAGCTGCTGGTCTGCTGTTGGCCAAGCTGCTTGGTGTGTTCTCTAGCAAGCATCGCGCAGCTCTTCAAGACGTTCTCTCTGCATCACCCGAAGGCACCACCATGACGACATCTCTGGATACCGCGACATAGTCTCTCAAATACAAACCCACACCAATGCTATTCGCGTTCGAGAGCTACATCTTATGGTCAACCTCATTCAGCTGGCCGTGAATATCGACAGGTATGCTCTGGCTCCCTTTCAAGACTTGGATCCAAATTGACGGACACTTTAGTGTGCGTGCAGAGAATGGACTGAAACATCTTCCACCCAGAGATGTGTCCTACGAAAAGCTTGCACAGTGTTATGCTCCGGGGGTTTCTGCAAGAACATTCATCGACTGGATTCATCATGGGCAAAAACTGATCTTGCTTTGTGCTGGCGGTCAGCTGTTACTCTTCGATTCTCTTCTTGGCAAACACTGAATCTGTACAGGTTCCCTTTACCTGCTGCCGATCATTGCTGCGTTGGATTTGCGCACATACATACTACATCACACATCTCCGGAGGACATCTTGTCCTTGGCCACTGCATTCCGTCGCGTCAAGGGTTAGTGAAATAGTACTCTTCAGTATCTAAATGAACTAACGTTGGGATCCTAGATGGTATGTGGAAGCCAATGGTTCGTCAGATGATGCTACCTATCTTCCACATGCGGGGACTGTCTTCTGGATATCTTGATACCCTTCGTATTTACCGGAACGTTCCCAAAGGGGAGGGGGCGACACCTGAGGTTCTCACAGTCAGCTTTCAAGACCTTCAGGCCTCCGACTCCCTGCTAGATTCTATACAGACAAAGTATGTTGTCCACTTATACCCTGTTTTGAACTCAGCGGGACGTGTTTCAGCTACCCCTTACTCCACTCCAGGTCTCAGGAATGGGATTCCGCCACAGTACCTCTGTGGAATACACTACCTTCCCCATCGTTGCCTCCCCTTCGAACTCTGAAGACACCGCTAGTACTGAAGAAGACTCCGTGCCCAGTTACAAGTGCAAACCGAAAACAGTGGACTAAAGCGCAACGTCTCAAGGGAGATAGGGCATCTGAGGCGAAAAGTCTTTCGGATTTGGAGAACCAGGTACGTTTACTCAATACCGTCTTTCAAACATCCAGTAATCCTCTTCAGGTCAAGCATCTCCATGCCGGAGGAGACTGCAAACTTGGGGAATACGTGAAAATCAACAGTGATATCCTGGAGGGGTAAGATTTCTTTAATGATGTACATCCAGTACTGAAGCCGTGATTAGCCAAGCTCTTCGTATTGAGGACAGCAATAACCAGCTGCTATCACTTTTATTCACTGTTCCGCCCGAATATCGTAGGCTGCTTGAAGACGCTATATTGCGTATTCATACTTCTATGCCCGGGGAGTTCACGGACGCCGATTCCAGAGACGAATTCTTCAAATACCTGGCATGCCACTACTCATGGTATGTACGGTATGGGGAGAAGGTATGAATCTCTGCAGCAAGCTCACCGTTCTCCGCTTATGTATTCCAGGGCTCTGGTGCACCGGAAGGCGCTCATCCAGATGAAGTGAGGAAGGACCACGGTGGGCGGGTCAACTTTGAGCAAAGGAATCCGCACCAGTCCAAAGAAATGAAGAATCCGAATGAGTACCCGTGCTTGTGGAGGCTTATACAGATTTTTTCGAGATTCTGAGGGTTGCGGTGCGTAATCGTTTTTTATCTCTATTCAAGGTGTTCATTCAGTGATCAGTTAAAACAATACTTGCCAGATGAGTATGACGAGCTGAGCATATTTGTGGAGCACCTGCCACTGGGAGCGTCCTCACCATGTTTCCCATTCGGAGGCTTTGTCCTCAATATTCGGGCTTGTACCTGGGCGCACAGGGATGTTGGAGACAAGCTCCTTTGTCTTGTTGTTCCATTTGGGATCTTCAAGGGCGGGGAACTGTGTCTGTATGAGACGGGTTTTTGTTTTGACTTGAAAATGGGGGATGTTTTGGTGTTTCCGTCCGGGAACTTACCCACTTCAACCTCCATTTTACCGGCACCCGGGGGACTCTTGTCCTTCATTCAGATCGCTATGGGGACCAGTGGGTGAGCAATTGTAATGGATGGGACTCACTTTTCTTTCGTCATTCTTGAATCACACATTATTAATCAAATTAGATTGTATTAATGGTATGGCGTATATACGAAAATGAAAGTGAAAGCCAAATTACTACAGTAAAATATTCAAAAGATAAGGTGGCTGTAAGGAGAGTAGAGAAAGATGTATAAGATAACAAACGAGTAATGACAGTGGGTTAGAGTGATAGCCAGTTAGGACAGTGGACGGAGGCATACATGGGTATATGTAATGAGGCTGTTAACGTAGTCCGATGACGATTCTGGAATGCATTTCAATTGACTTGACTTGAAACAGTGCTCTGAATTGAAGCGCTGACTTGATGCACAGATTCGCTTGCCGATTTCTGCACGCAATTGAAGCACTCAAAGATGAATGCCAAAATCCACTTGGAATGCTCTCAATTGAAGCGCTGACTTGATTCGCTTGCTTTAAGGCCGATTTCTGCACTAAAGCGTCTTCGCCCATTACGCTGCTCGAACAGGTCCCGCGGCGACACACAGTCAAGTTCAATCACAGTGGATACAAGATGCTAACCGCTGATTCACAGTGGATACAGAGTTCGCCCATTCACAGCCGAGACCCGGGTGGCAAGTTTTCACGCATCACAAACAGTCTAGCTAACCGCTGACGCACGGCTGATCTCAGTCTCGTTTCAAAGGTGGATACAGACACTCCGTTGAAAGCACTTGTTTTAAAGCTGGATTCTGCGTTAAAACACTGAGCGCAGTTTCATTGTTCTGCTTCTGAAACAAAGGCTGCATTGAAGCGCTTTCAAGCAATGCATCATTCGAAGCGCTCGTGTTTTAAGGCTGGATTCTGCGTTAAAACAGGCTGCATTGAAAAGCAACAGTTGAGACATTGAAACGCTTCCAATTGTTGAAGCGAAAGCGTTCTTTCAAGCAAAACGCTCGCCGCTCGTTCGTTGGAATGCCATGTCTGA
>QVIE01003428.1:0-11875 GCA_013387415.1 Panellus pusillus | reverse complement strand
TAACCTACCTAACCTAACCTAACCTAACCTAAAACGGACCATCGTTTTAGTTCTGACCCAAATAACATGTCGACCTGACGTGAAACATGGAAAAGGCAGATGGAACATGCCCATGTATCTGCTTAAAACGCCCGAAATTTATGAATCGAGTGGAAAGCCTGGCAAGAGAGACTCTGGAACGCATAAAACTCCGCAGATTCTGGTGAAGGAGATGGAAACATCCAGAACCTCTGGAAAAAATTCAAATCTGATGTTGTAGAACATGGCAAACACTGTTCGAGGTTTGTGTCAGATGAACTCACACAAGAAACTCGTAAATGGAAGCTGCAACGAGAAATTCTGATCCATGATGAAGAGATGCCTATTGCCGAAAAAGTGGGAAGCACTGCAGGAATTGGAACAAAAGATTGATGAGACCATACGTTGCACGGGCGGAAAGGAAGAAAACATTGAGCGACGTTAAATATGATGTGAAGGTGAAACATTACGCACCAAGTCGTGGACTCGGTCGGCAAAGGGATATCATCCCAAGGACACGATAAAACGAGTTCAAAACTCCCAGCGACATCAGACAATTCGCCCCGCAATTCGAGGGCAGACCTAAACAAATGGCTGAAATGGCGCGAGATTATCATGAATCTGTTCAAATGAAAGATGTACCTGATGAATGTGGAAGAATGTGGGCCACAGAACTTGTCCTGGATCAGTGCAATGTTGCATTATCAAATCTCGAATACCGTGAGATGGACAAAAACCTAGAAGAACAAGAGATACGAGATGCACTGCGCCTCTCTAAAAATGGAAAAGCTCCCGGGCTAGACGGGATTCCATACGAATTTTATCGGATTCTCGACATCAGATTTCAGCAATCCAAACACGGCACGAATAGACGATTCGATGTTCATTGGCTTTCTCACCAAACTGTACCGCGACATCGAACAGAACGGCATCGCACAGGATACTGATTTCAACGAGGGATGGATGTGCCCCTTCTATAAGAAAGGAGATAAGGCGTTAATACAGAACTACAGACCAATTACGCTCTTGAATACAGACTATAAGTTGTGACGAAGACATATTCGCTGAGACTGATGGAAGTCGCGCCATCGTTGGTGCATCCGGATCAGGCTGGCTTCATGAAAGGACGGAGAATTGAAGACCAAGTCAAATTAGCCAAGTTCTTACTGAATTATACAGAAGTTGTTGAAGAAGAAGAAGGTATCATAGTCGCACTGGATCAAGAGAAAGCCTATGATCGAATCAATCACAACTATTTGATGACCGTATTGACACGGATGCGTTTCCCGCCTCGATTCTGCAAGTTGATCCAGAGCTTATACACCAATGCGAAGACAATGGTGATGGTCAACGGAATGCTCAGTAACTCTTTTTTGGTACTCAGAGGTGTCAGACAGGGAGATCCCCTGTCTTGCCTACTTTTCAACCTGGCCATCGAGCCGCTAGCTTGCCTGCTTCGAAATGGGGAACTAACTGGGATCCATATTCCTGATAGAGACAAAAATCTTATCGTGTCTTTATTTGCAGACGATACCACCATCTAAGTATCTTTCTTCTCGTGATTCATGGTCTAAACTTTGGTCAATTCTGAATCTCTGGTGCGACGCGTCCTCTGCCAAATTTAACCAGGACAAAACTGTCATTCTCCCGTTCGGCCACAAACATTACCGGACAAATGTCATTGCGAAAAGACAATTCACGAAGACCGGACGGGCGAATGAAATCCCGTGCGCGTACAGAATTATTGCAGATGGGGAAACCTGTCGCATGCTCGGTGCATGGATTGGTAATGAAATTCCTTATATCACGCCTTGGCCCGCAACTATGGACAAGATCAGGAACGACTTGGAACGCTGGAAAACCACACACCCAAGCTTAGAGGGTAAGCGCCATATAATCAACATGGTAGTTGGCGGGAGATCCCAATACCTGACCAGAGTTCAGGGGATGCCGAAAGAAATAGAATCCTCACTCCAACACCTCATCCACAATTTCCTCTGGGATGGCAAACGAGCGAGAATGTCCTCAGAACTCATGTCTGCCGAAATCGGACGAGGTGGTAAACAGATCTTAGATCTCAGAATTCGGAACGAAGCAATTGACTTATGGAATTTGAAATTGTACCTCCAAGATGGTCCGTCACGCGCAACTTGGTGTAGCCTCGTCGACATGTTAATCAAAAAGTTGCTGGAAACAAACTACCTTAACATCCCAGCTGGTCAGATATTCAACATTTTCCTACAAGATATCCATGTTCCCATTTCAAATAGGACACCTCTGCCGGACCAAGTGTCGCGTATGATTACAGCAGCAAAGAAATACAATCTCAAATTCACGGCGCTAAGCTTCTCCCGGGAGGTAAAGCTGAACATTCCAATCTGGAAACACCCAGGCGTCAAGAAGTCTGATTACAATGGCGCATGCCGTCGAAAGTCGGCTGCATGCCTTAGAAACAATCATGAGGTCATGTCGGTGAGGGATCTTCAACAGATCGTGAAACGTGAAACGGCAAACCGGAAGAAACCGCACCGAATTAACAAATCCGGTATAGGTCGTAGCAATTGCGCATGTCTGCCTTGCTACCGTGATCGAACAGAGCTTGGCTGCGAGAATCCGGGTGAATGTACGGAGACGGCGAAACGCTTACTGGGTTCGATTCTACCAAATGGTGCCCTTCGGTCAATGAAGATTTAATAGACCACAAACTCTGTCTAACGGGCGAAGAAATAGAGTGCAATCGACAGCCGATCCGAGATGATAGGTGCTTCTCTTTTGATGCAGACTTCAGATTGAAACATTCGGAGGACGGCTTCAGGATATTTGCTTTCGAAGACGCACTTATAAAACTGCCCACCAAGAGGTATGCTCCCTTCGGGATCGGTACTGATGTAACGACAGTTTTCTTACACCCACAAGGAATAAATGCGAGTAAGGGCGACGCCGAACTAAGATTATGCGTCGCGACGATTGATGCAATGGGTGAACCACAACCGAGTGCGTGGAAACTCCACTTCCGGGATGAAAGTATTCCACATACCTATGCTAGTGTTTTATTGGGAGGTGTTCTTTACATGTTGCGAACAGCTCAACCCTGATAAAGAAAAGACGGTATCACGAGAACGACATCTTAAATCCTTACGCTGCGCTGATCAAAGCTGTACTTGCGGCTCTGAATGAACATTGTGCACGGATTCAGTTCAAAAAGGTCAAAATGAATCCGGCGAGGGAAGTGATCTCACTCCCGTTCGTTGGGATAGAAATTGACACAGAGATCGATGTGATGTTTCAATGTCCTGGGATCCAACTGAGTAGCGGATCTCAACGAATATTCACCAAGATAAATTAATAATTCGAAATTTGCAGAAAGTACCTCCACGGAAAGGGACAGCTTTGAATCTAGATCGAGTCCGTTATGCGGTCCAACAGGTGTCAGGTTTAAATCCGTCGGATGAGATGATTTGGCGATCTATACGAAGATCTGAGATGCAGCGCTTGACGCGGGACTTTTACTGGAAATGCCTGCATAATTCATTTTTGTCGGAACCTTCTGGGACCACATACCCGGTCGAGAGATTTGTGGTCGGTGTCATGTGTGCTTGGTACCGGAGACGTTAGAGCATATTGCTCTGGAATGTCAGGCTCCGGAATGCAAATTAGTATGGCAACTTACGAGGAATCTATGGCTTCGAAAACATAGACCTTGGCCGGCCTTGAGCTGGGGATTGATCTTGGGGTGTAACCTTGTGGAATTCAAAAATTCTCGCGGTATAGCGATAAAATCAAAGGGACGCTTATTTGCCATTCTAGTGTCCGTTGCATGGCATGAAATTTGGAGAATGCGAGTAGAGCGAGTACTCACATCTCCCGGTAAAGTTTTCTCCGATGATGAAATAACAAAGAGATGGTTGAAGGCTGTGAACTTCTCGCTTACGCGGGATCGCATCCTAACTGATGAGCGGAGATTTGGAAAATTGGCCTTCAAGAAGAAATTGGTGCTCTGCACCTGGAGCAATTTGCTTTTGGACGAGGACCGCTTGCCGGATGACTGGACACACGAGAAGGGGTTTTAGTGGGTATACAGCCACTGAGTCGTACAGATGGTATTGGTTGATATTTTAACAGCTGGAGTCCCACACTGGTAATCACCGTGCGTAATGGCATTTCCCCCATGGACAACTGATTTCCCGGCAACGTCTGGTTAGCAGCCAGAGAAACAAAGCGGACGACTCGGAAAGCATCTGCTAACTGAGCTTCGGTAGGTTTGACTTCGGTCTTACTCAACGCTCCAAAAAAAAAAAAAAAAAAAAAAAAAAAAAAAAGGCTAGATAGCTATGCTGTGGGCGGATAGCTCGTTATCATATTACATAAGCATTATTCCTTTTTGGGTTAGAAATGATCCTTCCTCTCCACGCTCCGCTTCGCTACTCTGCACTCTGTATAACAACACTACGTCCCTAAGTGAGGGAAATCTCAATCTACAATCCTCCAGGCAAATTTTGAGGAGAAAAGTCCGAGGAATGACCCCTTACAGTATCGGACATGCTGGTTATTTAGTATTGACATTTCCAACAAGACTCTCAGATGGGTCGTTTACAGAGAATGGGTTGGACTGTGGCGTCGCAAACCCATGCTCTAAAAGGGCAGTCCGAACTGTGTTCCGCGAGACACCCAAGAATCTATGGATGCTGGCCGTCGACCTCTGAGAGTACGCCCAGCCAAGGAAAATGAGATCGATGTGGATCTTAGGACGCCCACGTCGACCTGTAGCAACCGTATGTACTAGTCTGGGACGACCATTGTGAGAAGCATCAATTGCGGCCTGGTATTCAAGCCGAACGTCCGTTTGCATGGCTACAATGCTTGTCTGGATTGTTTCGAGCTCTGTTGCTTCGAATATCGTGGAGTTCTTAAGAAACTTCTGAGATGAAGACATAGTCCAGGGACTGTGTAGCGCACCTGCGCTACTAATTGGGAATATTCGTCCAGGTCATCGCCGAGACGGGCAATGACATTACAATCGGATTGTGTCTGACAGATGTCAGTGACTGCCTCGTGTAGCCTAGCATAACGGGAACGGAATGCATCCAGTAAGGACTCGGTGCTAGGGGCTGGGAGCTCCATATTTTTAGAAGAGAGACGGAGACACACAGGATGACGGATGAAAGTCAACGAGATCTTGATCAAATCAGGTGAGATCCCGCTTTGCTCATGTTTGAGCGCAACCTCAGCTCTTATCGTACATCCATCAGGCTCGCTGGCCATGCAGCCGACATACCCTCTTTGTGCGTGTGTCTTTAAGCGCTCCAAGTCTGATCTCGATAAAATAACTCCCTAGCTCCTCACTCCCTAGCTCCTCCGATCTACGGGCCGCTCCAAAACTCTACGAATGATATCGGAACCTCTCCATCGACTACCATTAGTTGTTCTCTTCTCGTTATCCTCCCCTACGGCCGAGGGTTTTCCCAGGTCATTCCCCGTCTACCCCTCACGAGTTCCTGGAAAATTTCTCGCGAAGATGCCTCTTCCGTCAGATTGCCGCTCTCATCCAATGCCTCCGTACGGCACTGAAATACCAGCTGTTCTATCTCGAGGAGTCTATCCTGGGGAATTCATCAATGGCACGTACCACAGTCCGCACACGGTCCGCACACGGTCCGCGTCAGCACGACTCGCTTGCCAGACTTCTCCACGGATGCGTACAGGAGCCCTAGCCATTGCTACCAATACGTAGGCCCTCTCACCCAGGTCAATACGGAAGTGGATCAGCAGCGGACAGACCATTCCCCCTTTTATACTCCGGGGGAAATCATTTCTGCGCTGCTCACGTCAGACTCTTCCGCGTTCTTCCACAACAATCGCCCCTTGGGTATCACACCCGAATCTCACTTCATCCTTATCTTCACCCTCCAACACGATTCTGAACCGGGGTCTGAGAAGCGAGGATCTGGGGATTCCGATCTCTTCTCCCTCTCGTTGGCTTCAGAGCCCAGCTTTGATTCGACACACTTTCTTGATCCGTATGCGCCGCCCATGAGTTACACGAAGTTGTCCTCGCTTTGGGCACACTTTCCGCTCCCGAAAATGGGGGTCTCCTACCATCCCCTGGCGAAGGTACGATTGATCATACCGGTCTAGTACCATCCCCGGCGAGGATATCGATCACACCAGTTTACTACCAACCCCGGCGAAGGTATCGATCACGCCAGACATTCACCGTCCCCCTCTTCTGTCCGTGGTAGCCCTTATCCCAATCGAAAACGCTCTGGGTCTGGGGGAAAAAACCAATCATTCTCCAGATTCTTTCAACTCTTTCGCCGGCACTAGGAGAGTCAGACTTCGCTGCAGCGTGTTTCATCGAGGGCAGAGTACAGTTGATCAGCATGCTCCGGAATCATCAAGCAATGGCGCGCATCTTGAGAGCCCTGAGCCTCACCACGCCCGATTCATCAGCCATCTTTACTGTAGGGTCGAAGGAGCATACCCTCTCTGCCGTATCCGTCCTCAAGGCCTGCGGATGGAAGGACAAGACGTTTAAAAACAAAAGTTGCATTTACCAGAGGGCGCAAAAGTCTTCCCGCATGCTGTGGGCGGGCGAAACTACAGGTCTCGGTTTGTCCTATTTCGTCTGAACGATTCGCCATATGTCATTGATGAATTTCTTTGGATGATGAAGCTCAATCAGCTTACGAAGCTTGGACTGGTGCCGTCTACATGTGGTCACCAGTCGGTCCCGTTTATGGAGGGGCTGAACTCCGGAGAAAATCTAAAGATGATACGGAGAAGTTCGCTTCGGTTCTTACCCAGAGTGCGATCGAAACAATTGGGTCTCATGACTTCCGTCGGAAATGGTTGAAGTACCCGCATGAACCGTCCTTTATCAGCTCTGTAAATTGATTTCAAGTAGTCAATCATGATTTTCTTGGCCACTTTCGTGGCTTCTTCCCGAATGCTTTCAGTCAGGAACTTCTTGAGACCGTTGGGTAACATATGGCATGTTTGTTACCAATATAATGAAGATAAACACGCATTGGCGCTGCTACCATAATCAATCTTGGGCATGGGGTCTGTCCCTGAAGCCGTTGCAGACTCTGTTGTCGATTCCTTCGGGTTTTCCTTGGGTTTCTCCATGCCTCCTTGACGGAGTGGTCCGGTTTATCTGGCCCTGAAGCTGTTGCAGACTCTGTTGTCGATACCCTTGGGTTTCTCCATGCCTCCTTGACGGAGTGGTCCAGATTTATTCATAGTGTAATTATTAGTGTTGTCAAGTCAGGTAGCTGGTTCAGACTCAAACTGAACTGAACTGAATGCGAAGTTCAGGTTCAGGTCCCGAGATTGTCGAACCGAACACAAAGTTCAGGTTCAGCGTTCACCTCCCAGCCGGATCCTACGAACAGGTTTGAACAGGTTCGAACCCGAACTTCGGTTGAACCTTGAGGACTTGCGTAAAAGCGCTGAAGGAGTGAGATTCGCCAGTGCCGAGAATGCCGAGGATCCGATGATTTCGGCACTGGTGTCGCCGTCCATGTGTAGGTGACGGAATCAGCCGGCTTTTGAGGTCTCGACTCAGAAACGGTTGGTGGTATTCCTTTTATCTTTTCGCCTCGACAAACGAGGCAGATCATAAAGTTGTCATAAAGAAAAAAACTGTTATAGTGCATTGGGCTTTGCAACGTAAGAAATTCTAAAGTAGCCAAAATATGTATATTGTTCATGTTCACATGTAAATAAGATTAAAATGCAGTTTCTTCGCCAATGACAGGTAAGCCTGGGCGAACGCTTCCAGCAGCCGGAACGGACACAGCCACACTCTGTGATCAATTGCGGCGAAAAAAATGTTATACTTCATCGGGCTCGGCAATGTAAGAAATTCTAAGGCAGCCAAAATATGTCTACTGGTTATGTGCATGTTTCAATAAGGTTTTAATGCAGTTTTATCAACATAATTTTGTGGGATAGACGGCGGACAGAAACAAACAAATTCTTTCCGGGGGATTTCATTGGGGATGCGAAGCCTTGAAAAAGGTATTTCAGGCATCGGATAGAATATTCATGAAGTCAGCCTGATTCAGTGAACTCAATTTATTTCATTTTTGTGAGCTCCGTCTATGACCAACGCAGCTATTTCCGAGTTCGCTGATCTGATCATTGATGCTTCAAAGATCGGTGCGGTGCGGTTGTCGCATGGGATGCTAAGGTTAACATACACTACCTGAGTCTTTCTTGTTATTTTACACGATTTGTCTCCGAGTTAGGCGGCCGGCCGAATTGTTGTGAATAAATTTGATTTGGCCATGCTGGCGGTGGATCAGTCATCATTGATTACTTTCTCAGTCTGTCAGTGTGAAGTATGAGTTACCTTTAGTACCCAAGAAGCAGCAGGGGCGCAGCTCTGGAAACATTGTTGCAACTGAGGTATTGCTCTAGTTGAGACGGGTCTGATATCCGGTCAGGCAGCAAGAAGAGCAAGAGAATTCTGCTGTATTCGGACGAGAACTATCCTACTTATACAGAACTCGGTACCGTACTCGAGGGTAAGGGTTTGAGAACAATACTGCCCAAATGTATAGTACAGACCACATGAATCAGGGAGAAATGACTGTCGGATTGAATTGTACAAGAGCGAGACATTTGTCGAGCTCCTGTAACTATTTAAACTGGAGTCAGAAGATAAGTCAGAAGATAAGTCAGAAGATAAGTCCTAGGAGAAAACAAGGCGGCGTCCTGATCTGAACCGAAGGAGTCGAACGGTCTGGACTTGGACTGTGGCGGTGAATGTCGGGCCGATGTATCGGGCGATACAACACGACCCCACCGTTAAACCTTTTGCTCCTGCAAAAGCGAGAGGCGGGAACGTCGGAGGCGAATAAAAAGCGATGGGAAGAACGAAGTCGGTGGAGAGCGGAGATGTGTCCAAGTCGAGTTGCCGGTTGTCAGGTGTCGTGATGTCGTGAGCCAAATCAGAAGCAAACAATCATTTTCTTCTGTTCTCCCTCAAGCGGTGCTGGGCGTCGCGACGTTGAAGATCCCCGGAGGCGTACCAAAGCGAGGGTCCGGGACCTCAAGAGGCCGAGAGTCGAGACGGGAGTGGTAGCGACGGATCCGGGAGCCGTTGTAGAGGTGGCGCAAGATGTAGCCACTTCTAGTCATGAGCTGGTAAGTGTTTTTGTTCGAGACGTCGTAGATAATGAACGGACCGTCCCAGCGGGGATGCAGCTTCGTCTCGCGCTCGTTACGCCGCAAGACAAGGTCGCCGATGCCAAGGCCGCGCTCGACCATGTCGTCGTCGCGCTTGTTAGCCTCAGCTTCGAGACGCGCCAACGCTTTCGCGTTGGCTTCCCGACGGTACGTTTCGAGGTTCTTGATATGTTCGAGACGAGCGTGCTGAAGCTTTTCGATCTCAGCATCGGTGGGCGGAACGCGGACGGTGTCGAAGACGGATTGGTTCGGGAGACGAGGGTTACGGCCGAACATCATGAAGGCCGGGGACGCGCCGAGGCTGGTGTTGGTGTGTGCGCGGTGAGCGAGGAGAGCGTCCGGCAAGTATTCGTCCCACTGATCTTGCCGATCGGGAGCGCAGAACCTTGCTAACATCTGAACCAGGGTGTCGTTGAACTTCTCGAGGCGGCCGTTAGTCTGCGGGTGGTAAGGGGAGGTGTGAAGGTGATGCACCTGGAAGCGCTGGAGGACATTTTGGAAGGTATATGACATAAATTCTTCGCCGTTGTCAGTCAGGACTGACTTCGGTAAGCCGAACAGCGAGATGATCGTATAGAGCAAGGATTTGACGGCGTCGGCGGAGCGGGCGACCAGGGGGACCGCGAAGGTGAAATCGGTCCCGTGGTCCATCGTCGTCAGAAGGTACAGGTTTCCCTTCTTCGTCTTTGGCAGCGGACCGACGAAATCAAAAGCCCAGACATCGCAGGCGTTGACGCGGGGAAGCGGGTGAAGCGCCTGGGGCACGGCTTGGTCTCGTTTAGTGAATTGACAGTTGTTGCAGGTACGTACGACGTGCTCGATGATTTCGGTTACAAACGGCATCCAGGCTCGAACACGAAGCGCGTCTTGAACGGCGGTGATACCGAGGTGACCGAGGTCGACGTGGAGGGCGTTGACGAGCTCGACGGCGTCGCGAAGACTGGTAGGTACGACGACGTACTGCGGGTTCGTCGAGCCGTCGGCGCTGATGTCGCGGTACAGGACATTGTCGCGAATGACGTATTTGCCGTCCTTGACCTCGACACCGTTGAGAAGGTCAGTGCGGTGTTTCTCGAGAGTTTTGAAAGCCTCAGCGTGGTCGTCAGGGCTGAGTTCGGCAGCGTGTACGAAGAGCGGCTGGTATTCGGAATCGGGGACGTCGTCATGTCCTTCGCGACGCGAGAGCGCGTCGGCGGCGATTTGCGAACGGCCCGGGCGATAAACGATCTGCACGTCGAAGTGAGCGATATCGTCGTGGAAACGAGCGAGGCGACGGCCGAGTGGCGTTGCGTATGGAAATATTTGAGAGATTCATGATCGGTACGTACCACAATCGGGGAACCTTCGATGTACCCCCGCCATTTCTTGAGGGAGTGAACAACAGCTAACATCTCCCGTTCTTGGGCAGAATATCGCTGTTCGGTGGGCGTCAGCCGGCGGGACTCGTAGGCAATCGGACGCAAGTCCTTGTCCTTGAAGTCGAGCTTGCCGATATCCCCCCGTCGTTAAGACCATCGACAGGGGAGATGCATTGCTGAAGCACGGCGCCGATGCAGTTGCCGGAGGCGTCGCAGTCGATGACGAACAGACGCCACGGAGTAGGGTGGACGAGCATTCGGGTCGAGGTAAGTGCGCGCTTGAGGGAATCGAACGCGCGCTGACAGGCGGAACTCCAGGAGATGGCGGCGCCCTTCTTCGGGGAACCCTGAAGAAGGTCGTACATCGGGCTCGCGACCTTCGCGAAGTTCGGGATGAAACGGCGATAGTAACCGGATAGATTGAGGAAACCACGAACCGCGGTGATATTCGAAGGTACGGGCCAGTCGAGGATTGCCTTGATCTTGTCAGGATTAACCTGAATGCCTTCGCCAGAGACGTAGTGGCCGAGATACAAGATCTCGTCCTGCGCCCACAAGCATTTATCAGCATTCAGGGCAAGATCTTCGGCGTCAAGGAGAGCGAGGACCGTACTCACGTCGCGTTCGTGATCGCCGAGGGTCTTTGAGAACACAATGATGTCGTCGAGATACACCATCGCGCAGACGTCGATAAGATCGCGGAGGATGTCGTTCATCATGTTTTGGAAGGTAGCGGGTGCATTGGTAAGACCGAAAGGCATAACGCGGAATTGAAAGTGACCGTATCGACAGGTAAATGCCGACTTCTCCTTCGAAGCTTCGGAGAGGCGCACCTGCCAATAGGCGCCCTTCATGTCGAGCGCCGTAAACACGATCGCATCTTTGAGGTTCGTGTAGCACTCTTCTATGAAAGGTAAAGGATAAGCATTCTTTTTAGTCAACCTATTGACCGCTCGAAGGTCAACGCAGACGCGGGACGTACCGTCCTTCTTAGGTACGAGTAGAATGGGAGCCGACCAAGGAGATTCGGAGGGCTCGATGACCCCGTCGGCGAGTGCCTCGTCGACGAAGCCTTTGATGGCTTTCTGTTCGAGAGGAGAGTACGGGCGGCCCTTGATGCGAACAGGCTGCGCGTCTCCCGTGTCAATGTGGTGTTCCCACCGGCGAGGAGGTGGGTAACCTACTTTTTTGCGGAAAAGTTTCGGGAATGTGCTCATCGCTTTCTTCTTTAGTTAGCGAAGCACCAAACGCGGACCATTTGGAAGTTTTCGGCGCCGTGGCGGCCGAAACGGGAGTCAATTCGG
>QVIE01003430.1:0-31838 GCA_013387415.1 Panellus pusillus | reverse complement strand
TCGTGGCGCTGTCATCTTTGCATTAACGCTGTATTGAACTCTATTTTCGCTTTTTAATTTTTAGGCAGGGATCACAGCAGAACCCGGAGAACGTCGCCAAGATCTGTGACGCTATTCGCGTCGAGCTGGAACGGAAGGATTTTGACGAAATATGTCAACTCTATTTTGACGGCGTATATGGTCAAGACCCCGCCGGAGCCAGAGCGGGACTTGCGCTTTTGCTGCGACTGAGAGGTTTGCGTTCATCCATCTTGTTACGTGTACACGATGCTGAATACTAATTTAGAGTCGAACCCGGATCTCGTCGAGGACGCCGTGAAATACATCATCTTCCTCGTCGATGCTGACAGGCTCTTTGATACCGCCCTTGGCATGTACGAATTTTCGCTGGTGCTCATGATCGCCCAGCATGCTCAAAAAGTAAAGTGAATTCAAAATCTATTCATTTCCGTGGTTTCTGACTCGTTTTCCTGGAAGGACCCTCGAGAATACCTGCCCTTCCTTCGAGAACTTCGTTCGCTGGACAAGTATTACCAGAGATTCCGGATCGACGATCACTTGAAGCGCCATGACGGAGCGCTGAGGAATCTCCAACTTGCCGGTCGGGTTGTCCGGTTATAACAGATATGCAATGTCTGAACTTGAGCAGGTCCGGAACACTTAGAGGAGGCTGTGGCATATATTGAGCAGCATAGGCTGTACGAACTGGCCGTTTCGATATGGAGGGGTACGGAACAATACAGTGTGAGTATGATCCACTTTGCGTCCTATCGTGCGAGTGATTGACCGGTGTTGCAGAGAATATTAGACGTTTATGGAGAGTGGCTCTATGAGCGTCGGAGTTTCGCCAGGCGGCCTCAGGCACGTCACCTATTCTGCCTGTAGCATCCTTTCATGAAACATCCTACAGTTTTCACCAAGGCTGGAAAACTCACAAAGGCCATGGCGGCTCACGAGAAATGCTTGGAGTGGCAAGAATTGTTCGACCTGGTTGCGCGCACCGGTGTCGCCGAAGAGGATGTCGTCGATATCGGATACCGCGTCGCAGGTGTGTCTGCCCATTCGCATATCGATGACGACCAACGCTCTATTGCAGAGGACCTTGCATCGAAGAAACGGTACTCTGAAGCCGCGCGTGTGCTCCTGGATTACGCGAAAGACGTGCGGGAAGCTGTCATCGCACTTGTGCAGGGCAACTGCTTCTCGGAGGCGCGCCGAATAGTGAGTGCAAACTTGTCTTGGGACGATCAGTCAATTTACATACCTGGTGTAGGTAACCCTCACCGACTCTCACACGCTCATGGCAGACATCATACATCCTGGCGCGCTGGAAAGTCGAGTGCAGATATCGGAGGATATTGGCGAGATGAGGGATCAGCTAAGAAAACAGCTTGTGCGTGTCCGTGAATTACGGGCCAAGAAGGCAGAAGAACCAGGTGGGTTCCTTCGAAATCAATCCTGCTGCCTGTTTAGATTTCTCTCCAGACACGTTCTACGGGATGGATGAAGACAAGAATCTGCACAACGTGGATACGATGACAGACGTCTCGATGCCTGTTACGGCCTTTACCAGATACACTATAGCGCCCAGCGCGTCGTCGTCCAAGTGAGCACGGTTTTCCCTCGTTTTGCCGATGTAATCGTATTTTCTCTAGGCGCAGTTCTCGTTCCAAAAGGAAGCTCGAACGAAACGCCGGTCGCAAGGGCACGGCTGACGAGGAAGAGTACTTGCTCAAGTCGGTCACCAAATTGGTCGGACGGTATAGCGCGACGCAAGGTATGATTTGCGCCATTGCAGGTCAAATTTCTTTCGCTGAATCACTCAGGCGACGCGCGGCAGCTTTTGCCGCACCTCGCTCAATTCACTGAGGAGCACGTCGCCGAGGGGTTGCACTGCAGGTGGAGCTGGCTGAATTTGAGCAGGAGTTGGTCGAGGCGGTTGATGAAATATGGAAGAAGGAGGAAGACGAAGCCACGCCGGACACTTGGGCGCAGAGGATGGCAGAGAAGGAAAGGCAGAGGTTGGTGGATCCCTCCGAGAGAATTCCGAAGCCAGATGCGAAGATCTCGGTCGAGTGGCGATTACGGAACTGTTAGATGTATTTTTTTCGAAGGGGCTGCAACTTGCCTGGGCCAATGTTTCGTGTTTCGTGTTTCGTGTTACGCGCGCCGGAGTCTCAGATCGGATTTGTGTTGTTGATTAGAAATCTCGGATCCGTGCAGAGCCCGGTCATGTCTACCGAAGACGACTGGCACGACGCCTCTGTCGACCTCGTCTACGAGGCGCCGCTGGGCATAGACATCCAGGAAGTCGAGGTCGATGTCCCGACGCCCAGTGGACTCGACAAGATTGTCTCCCAGGAGGATGGCACGAGCCCGCACGACTCCAGCCGCGGCCCATCCTTGTCCACGACTACAGAACAGCTCTCCGACGTCAACAGTGTCCATTCTATGCCCGCCGTTCTTGTGACTGAACCTAATTCCCCAACAAGAGCTGCAAATGAACCCCAACCGCCCCAAACCCCACCACCAGTATCCCCTTCTCGGCCGTCGGCGCCCGCTTCTGCACTTGAACGCAGAAATCGACACCGTTCAGCGGTAGAGGTGTGTTCTTTACTTCCGCAGCAGCTTTGCTTCCGTTCTGAGGTATCCGTCCAGGTCCGCGCATCCAACAGGCTTTCCGGATTCTTCACAAATCTCATCCACCGTCGCGAGGCGTCACCTGCCGCAACCTCACGACCGATTCGCGAAGAGAACCGGCCGCCGTCACCTCTTGGTTCTCGTGGTACCCCGGCATCCGGCATCCAGTCTCGCTCCGCTTCTCCCACATCAGCTCGACCAGTGACTCCTCCGCCTCGTCTTCCTCCACCGACCCTCAATGAACTCGGCCTGTCGCTTTCCGTTCTCACCGCAGACCTCTCCCCCTCCCATTTCAGCACACCACCCACCAGCGGTGCCTTCCTCGCCCCACACTACCTTCTTCTGTGTCATGCCCAAGGTCTCGACGTGCTCCCCTGGTATCCCCTCCACTATCACAGCCGTACGCCCTCGTACGTCGCGTCAGTTTTAAATCTGTCGTAGTGATGGAGCAGCGCGGGGTGCTTGTGGCCATCGCCGGCCGCCGAGATGGTGTCCGTGTCTACGCGCTGGAGGAGATAAAGAAGGCCGTGGAGTGGCGCATGGACGTGGAGTTTCGCCGCGAACGCGAACGCAACCGTCGCGATGCTGCCAAGAAAGTCGGCTTGAGTTACCTCGAAGGCGACGTCCGCGACTCGTCAGAAAAATCGCGAAAAGGCAGCTTATCGACCCCACCAGAGGCTGTCGCTCGCAACAAGCTTCCGCGAAAAGGCTCCAACGGTTCTCTCCCGGCGGCCCCACCCTCCCCTATCCCACCTACTCCGTTAATACCCCGCACCCCGACAGTCAGGCGTTTCAAGGTCCCCCGCGCTACGCCCCCTCCTCTAGTGCCGGAACCGTCCGGCCGTCCCCCACCATACACGAATCAGCCTAGCGAAGCCGAGCCTTTCTTAACAAGCCGACAGTCGCGCTCGCGATCTGGGTCCGTGTCAAATGTCTTGGCTGCTGCCACCATGTCACGTCGGCCCACGGTGACTGCAACACCGCCCGACCGTGATTCCAAGGCCGATTGGGCGGAGTCTAGTGACGACGAAGCAATCAATGTTGTGGCTGCGGGCGCAAGCGGCAGCCAGGCCCTTGATGAGCGCACCAGCGTCCGGTTGTCTGCAAACCTCAGCACGCCTCCCGCGGCAACCCAGTCGGTCTCAGTCGGGCCTCTGTCTCCGTCCACCTCGCGGCGAGGGCGACCCGCGAACTTGGATCTCACCCTCTCCATGCCCTCATCCTCGGCCCAAATCGCGCCATCTGAGCCGTCTCCTACCCCAACGCTTCTGACGCTCCGCCAGGCGTTGTCGCATTCACCCTCCGATGGGACCCGCCGTGCATTGGAGAATGACCCGGACACGCCGTTCTTTGGTGACCTTGATGAAGAGGATGATGAAAATGAGGGAGGTATCAGTCTCGCGGAGGCGCTCATGGAGAGCCGACTGCCTGATCTTCCGCCCGTTGGGACGCGTCAGCCCCAACAGCCCATCCTGTTTGGGCTGCCTCGAGACGAGCCGTCTAGTCCTCGCACCTCAGAGCACTCGGTGCCCACTGAAATGAGCCACGCATCGAGAGATCAACCGAGGTCCCGTCGCCGCCGTTGGTCTGTCATCGTTGGCCAGTCGCGTGCACCGAGCTCGTCCGAGTCCGCGCTGGCTGTAACGCGCGAACCGATTCCGATGGCTCGCTCGCACTCGTTCCGCTCGAGCGGCTCCGTGACGTCCACTATGCAGCCTGTACGCCCCGGCACAGCGTCAACGGCACCATCGCAACTTATCTCGACATCTCCGTCCAATGTCTTGCCTGATAGCTCATCTCAACTCTCGTCGCACGTCACCGGATCATCGTCGCGATCTTCCCGGTTCATTCCGCGGATCATCAGCAACGCATTCAATGGGCGACGCGACGACCGCCCAGCATTGCCTGCCCTCAGGACGACGGACAACGAGGCGAGGCGGACGGCTACGACGCCGACGACGTCCCATCTGCCGCCGCCAAAGCTGGAGTATGTGAAACTGCCTGGGACCAAGGGCGCTCTGACGATCAAGTCCGTTGAGACGGCCAAGAAGAGGCATGTTTTATCGTTTCAGCATCAAATTGACCGGTCTAATGAGTGCTTCCAGTTTCCTTGCGATCCTCTGTGGCGAGAACGGGGAAAAGGTAGAGCTTTTTGCAGGAACATATCGTACGGCATTAGGTCTCTCGCGCACATTCATTTTGCCCGACTCTCCGCGGCTGCTCGAGCTCCAACTGCAGGGTGACGACCTCGTCGAAGTGTTCCTCGTTTTCGGCCAAAATGTGTTTGGGCTGGAGCCCGCGACTGTCCGCGTTCGGGAGGTGCGAATTGGACGCGCGGAGCGAAGAGCGGCTCGTCGGCGCGCCCGTGAAGTCCGGGAAGGGATGGTGGACGGAGAGAATGCCGCCCCTGGTGAAGATGATACCAACATCAACGTCAGTATTGGTGTGTCTGTGTCGGTGGGACAGACCGTTGTGGCGAGTGGGACTGGTCCGACGGAGGGTGGCCTTCCGACGCCGCCGCTCATCGCGAATGAACATCCTGATCAGGGCGACCAAGGCTCAGATCCGAACGCGGACACCGCGGCTGAACCGACGACGAGCGTTTCGCACGCGGAGGAATTAATCGCCGTTGCCACAGCGCGTATGGGCCCGTACACGACGTTCCAGCAGTTGTCGTTCGCGCCGAAATTCCCTCTGGCGTCAATTGCGGATGAGTACATTATTCCGCCGACGTACCCCGACTTCTTAGAATATCGCGCGGAATACGAGCCTGAAGCAGGCGGCAGTAACAGTACGGACCTGACACAAATCCAGTTCTCACCCCCTGGACTCCCCGTTCCTACGGCAACAGCACCCTCAAAGTGGTACTACCGTGATCCCAAAAATAATGTTCACGGTAAGGCACATTTCATTACTGTCGACAGCGTCGGCTAATAGTATTGTTCAGGGCCTTGGAAAGCCTCTTTAATGCAAGCCTGGTACAAAGATGGGCTGCTTCCACCAGATCTCCCGGTGCGGAGGGAAGAGGATCCTGATTATATGCTCTTGAAGGATTTGCGGCTACAGAGCATCGACCCTGCGCATCCGTTCCGCAGTCCACCGCCACCTTCAACCCTGTCGGTTGCTGAACCCGTGTTCGGCGTGCCAGAGAGGCCACTGCTGTCCCCGATCTCACTTCTCGCGCAACCACGACACTTCGGTCCCCCTGCGTTGTTCTTCTCGACACGAGGCGGTCACAGCACAGCCATCGTTGACGCAAGAGGGCGATCGGTACTCAAGGGCCGGTTTGTGTGGAGCGATGACGGTGATGCAGAGGACTCCAAGCCTGCAAGGATGGGCGATGTGAAACGGCTGGAGGCGTTTGATGTAAAAGACCGCTCAGTGCTAGTGGCGATGCGCCAGGGCGGACTGGAGGCGGTTGATCTGAGCGACGCGCTGCTCCGGCCAGCGGACGAATCGCGCACCGTCCTTCCACAGTTCTTGCCCGCGACGTCGAATATCAACCGCCGAGGTCCGTTTGTGTGGAAGATGGGAACACCCGTGTCGGCTTCGTCCACGTCTTCGACAGTTCTGTCGTCGAAAGCCAAGGCCAGCAACGCTTTTACCGCCCACATTCAGAGCAAGAAGCCGAGCGCCAAGTCTCCCGCAGCGCGCACCGAGTTCGCAGCCGGCGGCGACGCCGATGCGGAGATGACGGATGAGGTGCTGTTCTTGGGCAGAAAGGAGGACGAGATCTATATATGCGAAAGAAATGCTGGTTCGTTTCGGATATTACGGCTCGCTCCTAATTCATAGTGACGAGATACGTTCAACTAATTCATAAAACGCCATTCCAATTTATATCATTGCCCTTGTACGAACGCTCCATTTACTATCTACACAACCGCAAGTCTACTTTACAGTTTCGCAACGATTTTGCGAAGATCCGTCTTAAGAATTTTGCCTGTGCTAGTTTTCTGTGATCAACGGGGTGAGCGTGTGTCACGGAGAGCCAGGATCGGCATACCGGTAACTCCTGGACAACCTGGACCCACTCTGGGCGCGCGAACCCAGGTAGACGCGTCTTCGCGTGACGTTTGAGCTCGTCGCCGAACTCTTGATGTCGCCCTTTCCACTTGCTTACGGAATGGGACTTTAAGACAACAAACGCATGGGGACGCTCTCCCCATTTAGTGTGGCTCCGCGCAACGACGGAAACCTCCAGAACATCTGGATGACTAGCCAATTCTGAGAGCAAACTGTGAGAACCGCAAGAAAAGAGGCAACACAAATAAACAACCTTGTTCGATGGCGAGACTAGAGGCGTTCTGCGGCATCATTGCTGAGATATAGCTGTTTGTTCAGAGGTAAAAAAAACGAACCTCTCCACCTGTTAGAACTTAAGGACCCGGATAAAGCCATCCACATGGGTCACATACCAGAGATAATGAGATCCTTCTGGCGGTCGACGATCGCGACGGAACCGTCAGGATACATGACCGCTAGGTCACCACTATGAAAGTTTCCTGGAGGAAATGTGGATTGGAGTCGGGAAAGAAAAAGAAAAAGAAAAAGAAAAAGAAAGACTCCAGCGCACCTCCATTGAAAGCTTTTGCTGTAGCTTCCGGGTCTCGGAAATACTGAGAAAACGCATCAAAAAGAGGCGGAAAATAGCGCATTCATGCGATAACATACTTCCTGCATGACTCTGTATCATGGATAACGCAAGTCATAAGAAGGTTTGCTCTCAGCATGTGCGAATGTGTGCATACATGTTTCCCCTGGTCACGATCTCACCAACTGTGTTTCCATCCCGGGGAACATCCACGAGCTTAGTTTCACCTTCTTTCTGCAGATAAACAACGCGAGCGTTCTGAGCTGTGGCAAATGCGTGCCCCTGCCTAGCCATCAACTTGGCGCGTTCTTGTAGAGACAGCCCAGCCCATGACGGTTGGATGTAATTGCGGGTGAATGGGCCATACTGTTTTGGTTTCTGGTCAACGATACTTCGGATTGAATGGGGGCACAGAGCTTACCGTCTACAGGTATTCAAGTGAGGGAAGTGAGATGTTGAATACACAAACCTCCCTGAAGAGTTACTGTATCAGTGGCAAAGTCACGGGCTTCGGGAAATAGGCAACTCGCGTTAATCCGTATACGTGTATAGGTTGGATTCCCTTTTCTTCCAGAGCCCTATTCACGCGTTGTTAGCGTTTTTACATCGATTTGAGCCCGAAAGGAAATGGTACCCAATCAGACTGGCGGTAGGTGCGGAGCCTGTATGAATGAGATCGGCTATCGACCAATGACGGATGTGAAGTGAGTTGCTTGCCAGCTATGATCGCGGAGATGGACGCAGGAGAGGTTTAGCCGCAGGGTCGTTCACAATGCCAATCTAAGAGAGGTCAGAACTTGTTGTTAATCTCAATATAATACACACCTGCACCGTTGGTGCACCACAGTAGTGAGTGACTCCAGAGTGGAGGAAGTGATTCCAGATCAAGGGGAAATCTACGGTCCTGAGAGTGATCTTAAACGCAGTACTGTCAGTCGAAAACAAAGGATCACGCAGATGAGCGGATACCTGACTCGCAAAAGCAAAAGTAATTGCCCAAGGAAACGTCCAGCCGGCAGCGTGAAACATGGTAGGATCCTGGACGGAAGGTGAGACGCGTTTGCAACAAACATGAGCATAAAATCACCAGATATATGTTGAGTCCGAATGGATTCGTGATTCGTACGCGTTTGCAACGGCGGCTAGATACGAGCCGCGTAAAGTAGTTAACACGCCTTTGGGCTATAGTGGCAAGACAACTGAAGTAGGCTCTTATTTGTGCATGGGATTGGACGCACCCTTCCAGTAGTTCCAGAACTATTTTTCATCAATATGATGTTGGCTCTGCAAGTTAAACAGCGATCTAAAACTCACGTATAGCAAAGCATAGCGGGTGCAGATTCGTCTGCTTCGCAATCCAGACCCCCCATCCTCGCTCCTGGCTGAACGCCCGTCCGTTGGTCAGAAATTGTTCATAGGGATCGTCATCTCGTCCGGTGTCAAAGCTGACAATTACAGGAACCTTGAGGTTAGAGGGGAGAAGGCGTCGATATTCATGATCGACAAGAATGAGGCTTGATCCACTATGGTCCAGTATATACTCCACTTCGGAGGGCTTGAGACCTATATCTCTCCAGCGTGAGTCAAACCTCACCCCTTTCACGAGAGAGACAGACGTGTATTGATCAGACACGGAAATGCTTGAGCTGCCAGCACGCCATGATGGGCATCTGAATAAAACATGAGTTCTAAACATACACTTCTTGAGAAGGACGCGCCTGCTATCAAAGTCCTATTGAACATGATCTCAGAATTCATGCGCGGACAGATAATCCATACGTGTTTGGGGCTATGACTGCAACCTGCTCATGTATTGTGAGGGTGCTGATGGAGAAAGTTAAATGGGCTGCCGTACCCGGTCACCGCGTCGCACGCCCTGCTGCTTCAAAGCGTATGCGAGATTCTGAATCCGCTGACACCTGCCAGAAGACAGACTGATCAGAAGGAAGCAATGATGGCTGCCCGGGAGCGGTACCAGACTGAGAAAGAGTAAGCAACTGGGCTACCAGTGGCATCACCCCTGCGAAGATGAGATAATCATAACGAGCAAGAAATCGAAAGGATTCAACCTCTTGATAGCAATCTTATCTGGATATATTTCGGCCGCGCGAAGGATAAAATGGAGTGGATTCAGTGGTTGGAAATTGACCGGAAGATTCGGCGGTTGGCGAAGGACGAGGCGGGCATCATGAGGGGGCAGCGAGGCAGGTGTTGGCTTGAACATCAAGGTGCGGGCAAGTCGTGCGGGGTAAAGCCGGTGATGACAGCGGGCATCATACCAATTTCAGATTGCCGACCTAGATTCTAGAATTTCCCAATCTAGAAGCCGTAAGTATTTAGGGGTGTAAGAACGCAAAACAACATTACATTTCTTTCTTTCTTCTACCACCACCAAGCAGGCTTGGTTTAATATCCATACATTTCTACACCCGCCAAATAAATCTCGCCATTCAATGCCTTTCTCTTCCCCTCACTCCATCACTCTACTGCTTTTTGGCCAGTTCCGCCGTCGTCCAAATCGCCGCAAGTAAGTCATAGCTAGAAACGCAATAATACATGGCGAGATTGACTTGGAACCCCTCAGCGGATGTCGTGGACTGGGTTGACACTGAATACGTTTTGGACCAGCAATCCAGCTCCTCGTCGTCCAGAACTAGCACGGCGAAGGACACCATCTGCAAGGCAGCCGCTTCAACATCCAAGCAAGGCCCGTGGTGTGCGTTTCCGCCTCAGAGTATTCTCATATGGCGGGCTCATCTTTGTCGTCAGCCGTCACGAATCAGAAGAAATGGTGTGGTACCGCCCAGCGGAGACATGAGCGACTATCTTAGCTGGGCGCCCTAGTAAGTTGACCTACGACCCATTCACTGGTTGCTCATCACATCAGTCATTGGCCGGATTGTAACTGGTGCACCGGCAGCAATGGCCGCATGCACATAGTTCACAACGGAAGCAGCACCAGCCAGGATGGCTCGACTCCTGGGAACGACACCGGCTACGAGGAGGAGGCCATCCAACTACCTTCGATATTGTACCGTCGGATGAATCGAGTGCGACGGAACCCGCCGACGACATGCCCATTCCTCAAGCACCCCTCGGCGCGCCTTCATTGATTCCTATGTTCCCCACCACGACGACCACGACGGCCATCGCCAACGCGTCCTCTCCTCCTCAAGCTGCTAGCAAGACCAAGAACAAAGAGCCGTCGTGCACACCGTCGCCGACTAAGCCTTTGCCTCCAGCGCAAGTAAGTCGTCAATCTCGACGCGGTTTACATGATGCTCATGTGGGGGAAAGCGTGGACAACATGCCCATAGTAAGTAGCTTGCGTTTAATGCGTCCGATGGATGCTCATCCTGATTTCAGCGTCGTGAGAGATGGCCAGCTGAATCCCGATGTTAGGACTCTGAACGGACCCTCGGCGATTCAAGACGCGGCCCAGTCGATCATTTACAACTCCGTGTGCTTTGGGCTACAAGGGTCGACAGCATCTCGATGCAGCTCCAATGCCGTGTCCGCCATCGTCAACTTCTTCCTGACTCCGTCGACAAAAATGACCCCAACATGAACTTCGGGCAGGTGGTGCGCGGCCCCGGTCCAGCGGTCAAGAAGGCACTTTCACTGGCATACTGGACTTGCGCGGGATCGTGAAGATCGTGAACGGTTTGTCCATTCTCCGAGCCATGAAAAGCCCGGACTGGACGGACAGCGACGACTCGGGCATGATGGACTGGATGAACAAGTATTCAAGTTGGCTGCAGCAGAGCGATCTCGGTCAATCTACTGCGTCCAAGGCTAAGTGTGTATCTTCTTTGGAATACTGGTTCTATCTTGACTAAGGCGTGATCCCAGCAACCACAATACGTTTTTACACGGCCCAATTGGCTGCAATTCTGATGGGTCTGGGCGACAATTCGGGGGCTCTCGCAGTACTCGACCACTTCTTCGGGAACCAATTCCAAGATCAAATAGCGGCCAGTGGGAACAACCGCTCGAAGCTGTCCGCACGAGACCCTATCACTATAGATGCTTTAACCTCGAGGCGCTATTCGTCAGAACATGTTTCTTCTTGGCTCGAGGGCTGAAACTGACTGCATACTATCCAGACCGTGGCCAAGATGGGGGATTATCTAGGACGCAATTACTGGACGACAAAATCAAAGATATGGACCAACATCCAGCACGCTGTGGATTTCCTGATGACTTTGGATCCGAAGAAGGAAACGGAACTGAAGCTTGTCCGCACGTCGCTGCCGCTGCCGCCGCGTATGGGGATCCAAAGGGAAAATATGCCGCATTCCTTCAGAAAACGTGCCCGGATTGGCAATCACAAGCAACCTCGTTCTACGATCAACCGTCCGCCTTGAAGAACGCCCCGAGCGGCCAAAAAGCAGCAAAGGAGGGTCGAGGCGCCTATCGGTTCCAGTAACGCCACTATACCAGACTTCAAGTGTCCGTTGGAGAAGCAAGGCCGGGCTCCAAGCCCCCCCGCGGATTGTGTGGTGTTGGATGATGGTATCTGTGCCCCGTGCGAGGAATTGAAGCCTTTCTATGAGCTGGGTCTTATGTAGTACTGATTTTGCAATGGATTTCAGCTTCGGCCAAGCATAGGTTCGTGAACCAGCAGCCATATGGATGTTAGAAGGCATGATCAAAATTTAAGTCACTATCTAGGCCAAGCACGTGCAAAGGCACAGCCTCACAGCGACGGTCTCTACCTTAACTAGTACTTACACCTACTCCACCGATATCCCTTTCTTTCATGCCGATCCAGCAGCATCCGGTCCGCGGACAAGTCTGTACAAGTCAAACTCGTACTCCTCGGTATCACCTCTTCCTCTTCTGCAGGCCTCACACTAACCCTCATTCAAAGGCGAAGCTGCGTCGGCAAATCCTCTGTTGTCCTTCGTTTCGTGCGTTTTTCTCAGCCCACGGCTTCGCAGCAGTTTACACCATTTTTTCAGGTCTCCAACGAATTCCAAGCCAACAAGGAACCCACTATCGGCGCAGCTTTCTTAACACAGAAATGTCGTCTGGAAGACCGCGTGCTGCGATATGAAATTTGGGACACTGCGGGCCAGGAACGATTCCACTCACTGCGGTGCGATCATGATGTTCTTCCGGCGTAACAACAGCCGTCTCACAGTTTCGTGATTCACAGCCATGTACTACCGGAATGCTCAGGCCGCCGTGGTCGTGTATGATGTGACAAAGGCGACGAGTCTGGAGAAGGCAAAGTCATGGGTGAAGGAGCTGCAGCGGCAGGCGAACCCCAATATCGTCATTGCCCTGGCCGGAAATAAGGTGGATCTCGTCCAGGCCTCTGCCTCATCCTCCAGCGCGCCCGCGTCATCAGAATTTGAGGACGAAGCGGACGATGCGACCGCCACCCCCGGCGAGACCCCGGTGCCTCCGAGCCCGAAAGTCTGCGACAGGTGCCTCGGGAGGAGGCCCAGGCGTATGCAACCGAAGCGGGGTTACTATTTTTCGAGACGAGTGCCAAGACAGGCGAGGGAATCGTCGACATCTTCACTGAGATCGGTCAGTCTCCTTCCCCCCAATAATCGGTTTCGCTCATGTATTGTCAATCTTATCAGCCAAGAAGATCCCTATTGAACACATACTTGCGGCCACGCGCGGTGCTGCTGGGCGTCCTGGTGCTGCCGGTGGCCGCGCGGGTGCCCCGGCGGAGGGCAACGTCAGTCTCGACGCCACTGCCAAACCGAAGGACGCATGCAACTGCTGAGGATGGGACACCATATATATGCCTTCAACTTTTTTTATTCCGCTACGACTTGACATGGCTCCCTCCTGGATTTCATACACTTCCTTTGTTGCTATTGTAATCTACATATATTTCAACTTCTCTTCGAGGCTGAGAATCGCGTGAAACACGATGTGTACATATGCTACAGTTTTGGGACGCCCTAGTCCACGTAGGGGGGAGGCCGGTTCACATGTTCCTGGTGTGAGTGCTCTCCAGGAACGAGATAAGGTGGCGGTGCATGATTATCCGAAGGCGGATCCTGCCCCGGAGGCGAGGTCGGGACTGGTAGGTTGAGCATGGGGGTTCGGAACCATTGTAGGGCGCGAGGGAAGGCGGAGATGGAGGATGCGGTGGTGCATCGGGAGACCTGAATTCGGAGTCGATTGACGGCGGCGGATCGGAAGGATCGTCCATAGCTGGCGGAGGGGGCGGCAACTCTCCGTCATCGCTAGTACCTCCATCGTGGCGATCAAGAACTAAGCCTAGCACCTCCATCGCCCGTTCCGGTTCACGGATATCAGCCAGAGGTGTGAGGTCAGTATCTCGACTTGCCATTTCGAGGGTTGGAGGGGGTGTCGATGAGCGCTGCATGTCTTCGGAGTGGCCATCGAACTGGGCTTCCACAGAGAACCCAAACTCGGATCCTTCGCCGACAATGACAGGCGGAGCTTCCTGTGGATGGAAAGCGGCGTCCTCATCCTCCGGAGGGATGATAATCTCCGCTTCCGACTCGAGGAATGTAGGAAGTCTCGAAGACGTGGAGGCCTCTGCAGCGGAGGAAAAAATGGAGGAGGTGCGTCCCTCTCTTCAAATGGCGGGGGTGCACTACGGTGGAGAGCACTGGGACCAGCCTCTCCTACCGAGTAATGGGGAGCGGAAAAATCCACATCCTCATGTCGAACGGTTCTCGCTGGGGGAAGGTCATGCTTCTTGCTGTACGCCGCGTCCATAGAAGGCGCCACTTCGGGGAGAGGCGCAGGTGGTGCCAGAATGATCACAGGGATTGATATTGTAGAGATGCTCTCCGTACGACTGGACATGTCCACGAAAGAGACGTGGACGTTGATTACGAAGGTCACCGAATGAAGAAGCGTCAATTGAGTTATAGACGCGTGTTCCGTATCGAGATCGAGGTGCCGGTATTCCCCCGAGGGAAGAAGATTGGCCTGAAGATCAGATGGAGAGCTGGAAGGAGAAGGTTGGTGGAGGATGAACCGTAGTCGCACCGACCGCGAAGAGTGAAACCGGCATGAGGCTCCGGAGCGGGCTATGGTAGACTTGTAGACGGAACCCGGGAATGGAGGTGTTACCGGAGCTTTGGATGAAGACGACTGAGCTGTTAGAGGACCATTTCCGGTAGTAGATGGCCCAGTGCTTGAACCCTCTCGTTTATCGTCGTAATGCTTTACCTCGACAATTCGCAGCAGCTCGACCCTGACGTTCCTGAGGCGGAGTCCCTGATCGACCACCAACTCTCTTGGAGGTGGAGGCACGGTGACGTACACGGGAACGACTTCGCCAGCCTTGAATGTGGTGCGGGGTACCTGGACCTCGACGTGCGTCGGCTCATCTAGCGTGTGTGTTTCTGGGGAAAGCACGAGCGAGTGGGAGTGCGCCGTGTATCGTCTAGTGTGGATAATCTGGCTGTTCGATACAGGAAGAGCAGAAGAACCAAGCGACGGATGCAAGGTCGCGGTCAACTGATGGGACACCGACGAATGAGGTAGAATCAAGGACTGAGGCGTGTCCTCCATCAAGGGAATAGCGAAGAGGAAGGACGAGGGCAGAGCCGCGTCCAATGAGGAGAACAGCTCGACTTCGGAGAATCCCAGTTCAATTTCTCGCTCATACGCTGTTTCGACGGTACGCAGGGAAACTGTACTGCGCCAGATTTAATTCAACGGTGCGGATAGATCCAGAAACCGACTTGCACTCGTGTCCAATGCCCTGGTTCCGCGCCCTTGATCTGGATTTCGCCTTCGACCGCGGCGCGTTCATCGTCTGCACCCAGGTATCCCTTCTGAAAATTTATGGAATCGGGGCTTGGGATGATGAGGATCTGCGGATGTAGAGTCCCGGCCGACGCAGACTCGCCCGCCTGTTGGGAATAGATGGGTGGAGGCAGAGGGTCGGCCATGCAGTCACAGCGCAGCTACATCGCTTTGCAAACAACCTGGTAAATACATGCAACAGTGATATACAGAAAGGCTAAAGTTGTTCACTCTACTCGCGACAGACTCTCCAGCTCACCAAACAGAACAACATCCGAGTGCACCTCGCGCAACATCAACAGATCCCAAGTCAGCTCCCGGTCACCGCCTAGCAACCCTGTACCCTTCTCCATACTGCTATCTCCGACTTCACCAAAGCCCATGCCAAACGAAAGCGTCGTGGGAGCAGCTTCGGAAGTGTCGAACAAGTCCTCGCAGTCGTCGAACAGCTTCATCACCTCGATTGCTCGGCGCGAAGAAATGAGAAACTGGGCCTTGAGCTCGTGATTGGTGTGAACGAGGAATTTTTGGATCATCCGCAGCAGAACTCCTTTGAAGCCCAACCTCCTATCCGTCTTGATCTTCATCTTAAGATCCGGGGAGGAGACGAACCCGAGCGAGTAGATAGTCATGATAACTTTCTCCATGTAGCTTAACCAGCGGTCTCGTATCACCAGCTGGAAGTCGGGTTCGATGACGGGGAGGCGGTGTACGCAGGAAGTGAAAAGCGACAAGATGGAGGCTTCTGGGATCACTTGGGAAAACACTTTGCGGTTCGCATCAGACTGGACTAGCCGCGTGAAGGTCTCTAGAGCAACATCGGCCAGGAAGGGTGGTTTAGGAAGGCCACTTGAGCCTGTAAGCTGGAAGCACGCGTAAGGCGAAACCGCCTCCATCGGATCAACAAGAAATGAGGCAATTAGATCGAAGGCCCGGGTGGCTAGCCTGTGCGTGGTCTTCGTAGGAGGGTCTGCAAAGTGGAGGTAGCCGGCCAGGTGCATAAGGGTATGAAGGGTCTCTTTTCGAATGGTGATCAAGTCGGTCAACGAAAGGGCGGTCGAGGCAGGAGCGGGCTTGCCGTGCTTGCTCGTGACGCAGCACAGCCGAAGCAACAGGTCGAGCATTCTGCCCTGTTGTGACAGAAAGGGGCATTGTCCTGGATATAGGAAAGATTTCTGAGAATGTTGACGATAGAGATGATGATGTTGCCAGGCCGCTGGCGAGGGCCAAGATCGGGATCTTTCGCACCCTGTTGTGGCTGCAGAGAAGCAAAGGGCTGGCTCTCTACCTCCAGCGAGGTATTAACCAGCTCCCTGTGCGTCGCTTTATCCGCAAGCTCCGGTTCTGACGAATCCTCAATTCCGCCAAACGCCTTTTCCTCCAACAAGTCGAGTATCTCCTCGAAAAGATCCAGGCATTGGGATATAGGGAAACCCGAGGTAAGCGTCTCCCCACGCATCGTTGACAGCAATGTGAAGGTCGTCAATGCGTACGACAGCTCGGTTGAGAGTTGTGACCGTATAGACATGGTCAATGCATCCACGGCAACGACCCCCCAATCGTTAATGTCACGCAATGGTCGGGTGAGAGGCTTCAGGATCGTTTCCGCCTCGATGACTTTCATGTCCCTACCCCCCACCGTGTCGACTTCACGTCCGAGCGGGACGTATTCTATCTTTCGCCTCGAGGGGCGTTGTCGAGGATGTGCAGGGGACATGGATGCAGGTGCTACGGAGGAAACCTGATCAACCCCGTTCGCAGCGGTGGTCTATCACGTAAATAGCGGTCAGGTGGAGAGAAAAAGGAAAGGTCAGGGTTTAATTGCTTACAGAATCTGGTTCTAAGCGGACGGAAAACGAGTTAATGAATGGTGCTCTGATAGAACAAAACTGTATTGACGTACCGGTTTTTAATCGTGCCCGTTTCGCGTCTGCTTCCTCCGGGTCCAGCTTACGTTTGAACGCAGCCACCTCCTGGTCAAGAACCCGAACGGAGCTTTCTGTCGAAGTTCCGGTACCGTCGATACTGGGGTTTTGAGTACTGCCAGATGAAAGACGTCTCGCAGGAGTTTGAGGGACCTGGAGCATGGGGGGTTCAATTTAATGGGCCATGCTCGGAGCAGGAAGTACTTGCATTTGTCTGACTGGCACGCTGAGGTGAAGTTGCGACGGGCCGAGTGGGGGTGGCCGGAGGCATCGGTTGGCCGGGAACTTGCCTCGATGCTGCCTGAGCTTTGCGGTGCTGGTTTTGGACATTATTTCTGTAGACCTCCTCGAAAGGGAGGAGGATAGCCATGTAATATTGGGCGAGCAATTGTGCTACCGAGGTTGTCCCATTCGGAAGGTTGTACTCTTCTGGAAGGTCAAAATGGGGGAGAATTGTAGGCCAGAGATTTTCCCTGGAAAGCTGAAGGATCCCGGATAAGTGTAGGCTCAGCAGAGACGACTAATGGCGCCTACAACTGTGCCACCGCCGGCTTGAAACACGAGGCCCCAGAGCTTAAAGAGATCGACATCGCGTCCAGCCAGCCGGAACGCGCCGACGTCTGCTGGCTCGAGGATCTTCCACTGAGTGTTTGCAGGGTCGTAGGTGGGGTTTCGATGCCAGTGAGGGCTGGGGGCAGCGGGGTGTTGCGGGAGGCCATGATACGAGCAAGGCCGTTGAGAAAGCCCATCTGGCGCTGCTTGAGGGAGACAGCCTGGCCAGGACCGGGACGTGCTTGGGGCATGGTATTGCCAATGGTATGTTGGTCGAGGTGTTGGTTGTTCATTGGATCATGGGTGCGATTAATTACGCCGAGAACCGAACTTGTTCCGCTAACCATCGAGGCTCTCCTCACTTGCGACATGTTGTTAATTGCTGCCATCTGCTTCTCAAAGTCGGCGCGGGCGTAGCCATCAAGCGGCGCGGACGTGTCCATCAGCGGCGACAGCGATGGTTCCAGCTGCTGCTGGCGATGCGGCCTGTAATATTCGCTTTTCAATCCAAATACATACGACCGCAACAATTCGTCGGCTTACAACATTGTCCGTACAATATGTGCTCTTTTGCGCGACGGGGAGCGGCGGCGGGCAGGCTCGGGCAGGGCGTCAACATCTGCAAACTTCCCGTCATGTCTGAAATTGACGACATATTTTCCAAACCGAACAACAGCGCAAAGGTCGACGCAAAGTCCCCAGCGCCCCCCAAGAAGAAAAAGTCTAAAGCAGAGCCAAGCTCTTCAGTGCCCTCCAAAAAGCGCCCTGCGCCTGAGACCATTCTCGACCCATCTTCTCGACCGCCTCCACAGAAAAAGACCAAAGCAAACAAACCGCCTGTCGACGACGACAAAAAGGATACAGCGAAATTCAAAGATTCGAGAGGCACTGGGCCGCGTATGTGCTCTGCTTCGCGCTCTGCATCCATTCATTTTTTCCTCAGGACGGAAGACGGAGGAAGGTTGGTCTATCTACAAAGAGGACGAGCTGGGCATCGGCGACGAGGGCGGAGGTGTGCTGCATTTCCCGTACTGTTCTCTCCCTCATGTCTTCCAGACACTCCGTTGTGTCCATTCGACTGTGATTGCTGCAAGTGTCTCTCCTCCTTCCATGTCCTGTCATGCTGACTTCCACCCAGGTTTTTAAAAGTCTGTACAATTTTTTTCTTGGCTCCTTCTCAAACTTCAGATCGCGTGAACTCGGCTCTTTCGAAGCCTCGCAAACCGCTTCGTGCAATGGTTTGTCGAGGTCAATGTGTAGCCAACATGGATATCTCCCTCCATCCCTCTTCTCTCGAGTGTCCACTCTACTGGAGTCAACGTGCATTGTAGCATCGGATGGGTTACATATCTGTGAATAATAATAATACATTTCAATCGTCGTCGTCGTCGTCGTCATAGTCAACCAGCCGCCCCGCCAACTCGTCTCCGAACGGGTCCCCTTCACTCGCAGCCTCAGCAGCCTTCTTGTTCCTCTTCTCCTCCGCCTTCCTCTCGTCCTCCGCCTTCTTCGCCAGATAAGCTTTGCTTCCAACAACCTTTTCTGGGTTTTTGCAAAGCTTAAGCCGCAAATCAACCGCGCGCACAGCCTCTATATTCGGAACAGCCGAGGACTCGATGAGAGCTCGTATTGACGCGAGCGTGTTCAGCAACCCCGGCAGACTGGGCGATTCCGGAGGGAGTTTAGACGCCACCCACTCAGAAGCGAGGTCCGGAGACGCCATGGACAAGGCGGCGAGGGCTATCTGCGACGGGGTGTACACGAGCTCCGCGTCCGAGAGGCGGGACGCGCGGACGTGTTGGAGAGCCGCGTCGTAGATGTCCACGTGCGTGGTCGCTCGATGCGGTGGGGCGTCGGGGACGCTCTAGATTGGCACGTAATATGAGGCGTGGTTCAGCATTCGCGCGGATGTGGTGTACCTGAAGGTCCAGCCAGATGCCCCATAACGCTCTGTGGGCGTGCCACACTGCGAATTCGAAGCCGAGACTTTGTGCGACAAGGAACTCTAGGTCGAGGACGTCTGATGGACTGGTTTTCGGAATATTATTGGTGTATGCTTCCAAGGAAATCGGGTTGTTGGTCGTCTTCGTGGCGAGGAATAGAGCGGTCAGCCTGACGAGCTGCAGTGAGTGCCCCGAGCGCCGCAAAGGGCACGCACATACATGACATTTTTCGGATGCCAATCCATCACGGTGTTCTTGAGATAAAAGCGCTTCATGTAACTGACCGCGGTCGCTTCGACCTCTTCCGGAAAGTGGAAGAAACCGCAGAGCTGGGGGATTTTGGAGATATAGAGGCGGACAAGAAGGAGCTCTTCATCGGGAGTCAAGAAGGATACAGCTGAAGAAGACCCTGGCTAATCGACTGAGACAAGATTGCGGGGACAAGAGTGATGGTACCTCGTCAGACTCGAAGGTATTACGGATGACGGCGACGGCAGCGGCATTCAGGGATGTTCGGACTTTTGCAAGGCTTTCTGGTGAGTAACGCCAGTTTTTGAACTGTGTACTGGCTTCGTAGAGAGGTGTCTTGGCCATACATACACTGCAGTGATCGCAGTGATCGCAGTGACAGCAGTGATCGCGTCGCGACACTCCTTGCTTTCTCCGCACTCGGCGACGCCGACGTTCTGCGCGATGCTGGCGGTGCTGGCACCCCCCTTCTTTTCTTCACGACTTATTGCTTCCCTATTCGTTCTTTTTATACTGCAAGTCGTGGCTGGCCAGACACTTATAAACGGCCAAATCTTCACAAATGGCCTTTCTATAATTGACAGCCCACCCCCCTCCAAGTCGGCTTTTTCCACCATGTGTCCCGCTGTGTACTGAGCTGTTATTACAGCCCTGCGCATGCCGGATCCCCGAGTGGGTTCTAAAATCATACCAATCTGCGAAGACTGACCATGCCGTCAGTTTCTATAGCTGTGGATGTATCTGGCGATGGGCAACTCCAAGCTCCGGACAGCATCGATGCTTTAGATATCTATCTCGTTTCCGGTCAGCACAACATCAATATTACAGTCACCGACGACCCTAGTTTCCTCGGTGGCGAAAGTGGCAGTACAGTGAAGCATCTCAACTGGGTTGTTCCTCTGTGTCTTCCTGCTGGCGATTATAACGTGGGCATTTTTCTCGAATCTGACGTTGTCTCACCCTGAACGGGATCTTGTACAGCTGACCTTCTATGAGAGCTCTGAATTCAACCACAGCTCGGTCTTCGCCATCACTCCAATCCCGATCCCAGTCTCGAACCCGAACCCCTCCGGAAATTGTTCAAACTCCTCCAATGCCCTGCAGGCTCAACCGCAGCCTGCCAATGCGCTCTCGCAGTCTCCGTTCGCCCCGGGTTCTCCACTCAAACCCTCGTATTCATCATCGTCCTTCTCGTCGCCAACGAGTTCGGGCATGGTGACGGTGTACACTTCCAGTGCTGACCTGGAGACTCTCACTCTGACAATATCGGGAGGCGTCATAGAGATACCGACAATCACAGGTCAGCGTTTTTTATACTTGCTCACAATTCTTCGTTCAACTCAGAGCATCCAGTCACTTCCCAAGTGACGCCATCGCCGACCACGGGCGAGTCTCATCTCCTTTTTCGGCTGTGCAAAAATATCTGAGCTAACAACACAGTCGTCCTCATCTCCATGGCTACGGTCACGGACACGATCCAAGGGACTCCAACAACGTGAGTGTTCCGACCATGCATTCTCTCATTTGCCCGAAATATAACAAACGCGTAGGTTCACTGAGGAATCTACCTTCACCACGGTTGTTACCGCTTCTCCGAGTAAATCGACGTCGGGTTCGAATTCCAACACCTCGAACGATAATACTTCGGGTTTCATCCCGGTGAACGCGGCGTCCCATCTGTTTAGGTCTCCCCCGTTGTACTACTGGCTTCTCATTGGACCATTATTTGTACTCATGTAGTTACCCAAACTTGTTGCATCTGAATCCCTTGTTTCCCATTGGGAGGGACACCGGTCGCGCGGGCTATGCATCGGGGTTCGATGTGTCTCAAATTGCAGACGGGTTTCCAATGGACGTGAGTACCTATGAACTTCTTTCTTTTATCCAGACCGCGATCCACTCCACGATTCGGGCAATGTTTGCCTCCATATCTTCCATGGTGTCACTTTGGAGCTCAACGACAATTTCTGGAGGGTAGGAAGCCCTTGCCTCCTCCAGAACGACTTGCATTATTTCTGCTTCGTTGTTTTCTTGTATCTTCTTTAGGTGATAGTTTCTGTAATCGCGTTGAATGGTGCGCAAGCGACAGAGTCCGGCCACAGACCTTTTTTCTAGTCGCTCCCATAACCGAGAATGATCACATCGGAGCACCACGACGAGATCCGCCCAGCGTTCGGGGAACGCTTCGCAAGTGTGCCAGTCAAGGATGACGCCTCCAGCAGCGACCACTGGTTCTAATTCATCGAGCAACTATTACATTGTGTCGGCCGCGGCGTCTGATCCCGACATGCCGCCTACCTTGTCTTCATCCACGGTGTAGCTCTGCCATTCCTGATCAAACTCCTCGAACAAGCCCTTCTCCTTGACCCATTCTCCGACGTTGATGTGCGTCAATGGAACGGGAGACTCGTCGACGAGGAGTTGGCAATGCGTCGATTTTCCTGTTCCGGGCGTCCCTGTGACGACTATGACTGGGCCTTTTGGAGACATGGAAAATTGACATTGTTTGACAACAAACGGAAACGGATCAATGTGGCTCGGGCCGGGCCGGACCGCGTTGATCACGATCTCCCCTGATTTCCCCTGGGTAACCCTTCTCAGCTGTTCTCTCGCGTGTCTCCGCACATCAGATATCATGTTCGTACCACTTCCCCGTCGCTCGTTTAATGAAATTTGGTGCAGAGACCGACGTGATAGTGATACAGATTGGGCGCAGTGTGTGAAAGGAAGCGGCAACTCCCCGCACCGTCGTCAACGTCAGAATCAGTATCTCATCCACTCCTTTTTTCCTCCTTCGACATCCAGGGGCCCAGCGCCCACTATGAGCATCCCGCACCGCGGTGCTCTTTGATTTTTTTTCCTTGCAACTTGTGCTTTTGGGTCGTATCAACAGAATGACCGTTTCCGGGACGCGGCCACAGCCTTCATTTCCGACCCAGCCTTCTTCTCCTCGTTTTCAGCCGCCTGTACCTCGCACAACACCTCCACCGACCTGTTGCGAGCCAAGCGAGGTCGTCGTTGAACTCTCTACCACTATATTGATTCAAGACTATGCGCGTTTTTATGACGCTCCTATTTCGGATTTTCAGCTAGCGTACACGGCTCTCCCAGATGGATCTCTCGCCACCACTCCTTTCATCAACGATCTAGCTAGCTCACATCTCACTTTGCTGGCCACGGCTATGCTGGCGATCGTATTCCTGAGAAACATATGTGTTTCTTTCGAGTACCTTAACCGGGCCGTCGTAAAGCGGAAAATTCTGTTCCGCCTTCTGTTAGGCAGTCAACTCCTCTCTGTCCGTTATTTCTTCTCTATTCTCATTCTTCTATTCATCTTGTTCAATGCAGCTGGGAATGGTGCCACTACTTGTGTCGTACTTTACCCCGCGTCTGGATTGCACGGCGTATGCGTTTTACTCCGCCGTAGCGAGTTTCCACTCATTTCGTACAGAGCTGTCGCCGTCGCTTCCATCACTGCCGGCGTATCCGTGTCCTTGCTGGTAGGCGCTCACATCTCAGTCTCTTACCAGGGATTTACTTGCAAATAGATGACGGGTGTCCTTGGTTTAAAGGCCTACCGTTGCCTGAATAGTTCACGTGCGGTTCTACTCGTTTTGGTCGGTTTCTTCTGCGCTTCTTCGACATTACTGGCTCTGCAGTCGATACACACGCGTGGACTGCGCAGGCTTTCAGGTATGTCGGCTGTCTCATTCAATCATCTCCAGGATCTACATTTACATCTCTTCAATTAGGCGGTTGCTCCACCATTTTTATAAATCCGGAATTCACCAAAATTTATGTTTTGATCCAACTCGCACACTCGCTCTTTCTCTGCTGTTGCTGTACGGGTTTTTCCGCTCCTGCCGTTTGTGTTATTTTTTAAACCTGTTTTCTCAGTCTTGTACGCCGTTTGGAAGTCGCGCTCTTCTCCGGCAGCTCGTGGGCGGCTGTCGCTCCGTGTATCCTTGGATGACTTCCCTGAAACCGGATCCCACAAGCCGACCCGGCGAATCTGGTGGAAGTCCCTTCTAGGCCGCCGCGATGACCTTGTAGCTCTTCCAGATCCGGATTCGTCGTCTCCCACCCAGGAGAAACCTCCAACGGCCAATCTGCACGCTGAGAATGGGGTCACCAATGTGGACCTCACTCTCAAGCAACCATCCCGCTCTTTTGCAGAGCCTGGCGCTCGAAGTCATACCCCAACCTCATCTCTCCCATGGTTCATACCCCCAATGGAATTATTTCATAAAGTCATGAAGGATGAGGTCTGTTCGTTCTATCCTTTACCCTGCTCGTGTACTCATTATTGTACCAGTTATGCTACACTACGACCATCACCGGAGCCACGGTCGTGCTTGCCCTTCTACTTTTTGGGCCAATTCTGAAAAATAATCTCGACATGTTTGGTTGGTTGGGCGCAAACTGTGATTCCTCTTCTCTTCATGTCTGCATACTCATATCTTCCCTCCCCAGGGGCTGTCATCTCTCTACTCGCCATACACAGTTTCGGACGGGTTGTTCGTCGCCACGAGAAGGAAGCACTATTACAGCACCCTTCGGCGTGGTCCGAATCACCGGTTAGACGGCCTACCTACTCTCAGCGGACATATCCCGGATCTCCGCGACCCAGGTTGAGATTGCAAGATGACGACGACCCGTTCAGTGACTCCAGAGCTCTCAGAGATTCCGTGACGTCTTGGAAAGGCGAATCCCCCTTGACGCCGACTCCAGCTGCGCACACGCGAGGGAGGGCTAGCTACCCGATGTTCCGAGCAGCATCCGTCCGTCTCTCCTCTCGCTCCCCGACGGCGGGGGCCAAGCGATTGGCATGGTGCTGGCGATGATCAAGTCGGAGAACCGCGGACAGTCGTGGTTCGAGACTCATGTAGCCAATAGCCAATATGACTGTACAGTGCGGTCTGTGTACTTGTATCATCTAAAATCAATTGTTACCTCTGCGCGACTCGCGAGCTTCGAAGATTGTACCTCGGTGCAGTGATCGACGTCTGATCCATTACTAATCACACGCTCTAAATCCTTTGATTCTGAACTTTCAAATGGACTCGGACGACGAACTCGTCACCAGTATTCCCATTCGCTATTCCAATGCACTCTCACCGACAATTCAGATTCACCCAATTCCCCTTCTGACGCGTCCGCTTCAGCCTCCTCCGTCCGCGGCTGCCAGTGGGAAAAGAATCACGGCGCGTGTAAAACCCGACGTTCGAAGACTAGAGATCCATGTGCCCTCGGACACCCGATCCGAGGTGTGGAACAGTGACCGCGGCCGTGAATTAGGCGCAGCGCGGGTCGACGATGATCGCGAAAAAAACCAAGAGCTCTCGAAGGGCAAAGGCCGCGAGGGCGACGAGCCGAGGCTGAACGAAGTACGCATGCGAAGTGAACAAATTCCACAGAAAGGTTCTTATATGCTAGGCATAGTTCGCGATGGTGAGCTGGGCTCCTACATTCGACTCGTACTTTGGGGCCAAACACCGGAATAGACCAGTTACATCTCCACCCCATTAGCGAAACGCACCAACTCCGTCCGACGTTAACATATCTGGATATTCTTTCGCGGAAAAAACGATCGAGGGGAGGCGGTGGCTCCGACTCTGACTCCGACGACGGACCGCCGCCGGACCCGGATGAACCTGCGCCTGCGCCTGTGGCCAAAAAGGAGAAGAAATCCTCTGCAGAAGCCCGCGAGGTACAGGTTACCGCCCGGAGAGCAGAAGACAAGGGACTCCAAGCGGCAGGTGGACTGTCGGTAGCAAGGAGAGAGATGCTCGTTGCCATGCGCGCCGAGGAAGATGAAGAGTGGCAAAACCTTGAATTTTGTGATGTGACTGTAAGCGTGCTCAACTCAGCACGCCTTGAATTGACCTCGATGCTCCATCGCCAGACTGCTGAATCGGAGGAGACGTTCGAGCGCATTTTCTCGACGAATGAGGACGTGTTGGAATCGAAGACGGACGTGACAATATTCCTCAAAGATATCTCTGGGCTGTGAATTGTAGCACCAAAGCACATTGTTGTAACCCGCTCCTTTGCCCTTTGTATACTATCATCGATGTTGAACTCCGCTTGGTTAGCTCAGAAAGAAGCATCCACTTGCATTCTCGACCTACAGAGTCAGACCTACATGGACTTGAGACCTTTCGCCCCCCCAGCGAGAGTGGCATCGCAGTTCGACTTGGAATTCACGGCATTTGGCTTGTAAGTCCAAGCCCACTGCGGAAACCAGTCCTGTATGCTGACTGCGCATAGCGAGGGTTGGCACGTTGAAACTAGCATACAACGTCCCATGCCGTCCCCTGGCATATTCGGAGATAATTTCTGAATGAGCGCCTGGCTTCGCCAGACCGTGTGCGACGTTGTGAACGAGGTCAAGCATCCGGGCAAATGGCGATGCGGTGAGAGTTCCGGTACTATTCATGTTGGACGCCATGAATTAACTAGATTTCCAACAAGTGAACCTGCCCGGGAGACTCAATTTGACATCCTTTCGTACTTACACAAACCAGAACCAGTCTGAGCATATGTATGTATGCGCCGATATTTTGATGTTTTTCTATGACAATGGCCATACCCCGCGCGGACCTATGGCCGCATCTTAATCTTAATTTTGTAGCTTGAGCCTCAATTTTTCAATCTAGGTGCATCAACTGTGCGAGTGGCAAGGATGGCTCACCAATGGCACAGAGGAACATATGTTTGCGCTACCCGCCTCCGATAATCGTCTCACCCCTGTAGGTCTGCAAGAGTGTTTTTAGTATCAAAGGCGCCGAGTGGGAGGCCGATGATGGGGATTGAGCTCGAAATTCATTGAACGATGGGGATAGGGGTGTGGTTGCTGTACGCGTGAGGTCACATCACGAGGATCCTCTGTCACCTACATCCATGAGCGACACCGAATCGGAATCTGACTCCCCTGGAAGTGACCCATTCCTTGATTTCTTTGATGCGTTGGAGCCTAAGAGAGATTCCAAAACGATTTCGGCTGCCATACAGGCAATTCAGAAAATACAACTCACAGATGCGCAGACCATGGCGAAGGTGAACGGGAGGTGCCACTTTCTTTCCACTCATTCGGACAACAGGACGCCGATCTTCACGCCATCATCTCCTCCGCCTCGACCGCCATCATCAGTTTTTTAGACAGTGCCACAGACGATCCGCGCCAAAGACTGGCAGCTTTCGGAGAACTTTGTTCGGTGTCTCCATCATTTTCAGAGAAGACATACTCAGTACTTTACAGTGGACGTAGCGTTTCTTGCTGCTTTGTTTGAGCTCAGGAAAATCTTCAACCAAATCGGTGCACAATCGCTAGCTTCCGGGCCTGGTTCTGGAGCCATTGTCTGCTGGGTCGATGTGATCCTGTTCAAGCTAGGGGATGGTGTCATCACATTTGCCAGCGGAATTTCGATGGATCCATCGAGCGCTCTGTCTTCTGGGACCACTGAAGATGGCCTCAGAGCTGCCTCTCAACTTCCTTGTTCGTACACACCTACCGTGGGTTCTTGACGCAGATTGAGAGTCCTCCTGCAGCAGAGTGGGGTTCAGCGATAGAGGTAATTGCTTCCAATAGCGCGTCCCCTGCTGCAAAAAGGCTTGCCTTGCGGTTATCCTTCGCCGCATATATATTGGGGCCGTGTTTACGTCCGCATAATCCACCAATCAAGTGCGTCCCTGCTTTCTCTCCCCTGACAACTGCTCTTAAGTCCACAGGATCCCGTCCTCTGCAATAGAAGTGTTGGATCGTTGTATTACGCAAACTCAAACCGCGCCAGATTTTTCTGCTAGCCACGCCGGTCAAGAACTTGCTGTCCGAGAACGCTTGAATTTTGCCATGATCATCTCTTTGTTTGCAGTTCGGTCTTATTTCTCCTCATTAGTCTTTCTATTCACGGGTCTTTTAGACTGCTGATCGCGATCACCGCCAAGATTCACGTTTGCGCCCTCACACTCTTGGATGTGTCCTCAGCATGCTGCAAAACGTGATACATCCCGATGATAGCGTCTCTTCACTCCAGTTGGTCTCTCCACCTGACGAGCTGGATCCTGCACAAGCGATGCTTTTCCGATGGGGAGATATTATATCTTGGTGCTGGGAGAGCTGGGACGACCATCGTGTAGCCGGCGCAGAAAGCATTGTCTTCCTCGTGAGTTTGGCAGTCCTGCAGATTTTTGACCCTGAGGACTCCGCGCACCAGACCTCGACGTGGCTTCTTCACTCATCACGGCTGTTTCTTTCGGATGACATGAATTCCAATTGTCCGAGTGTTTCCACTCCCTCCTGCATTGCAATTTTGGTCGGTAATCACATACTTCGGTCTCGTTTTTCTTACGAAATCACAGCGGGTCCTTCACCACATTGTGTTGTCTTTTACCACGGCATTCCCGGCTCTCCCTTCGTCGGTGCCGATCACGGTTATTTCCCGGGCGTGTTTTCACGCTATCGAATCTTTGGAGCATCTGCTATCCCGCAGAAAAGAGGATGAACGCTGGATCCTCTCTGGTATCTGTAAATATCTCCTCAGTTTGTTTGTCATGGTCGGGGAGACCGACGATGAATATTGTGGTAAACTTGCATTACCATTCTGCTCTATCTCTGACCGCCTCCTAGTTGAGGACTATCTTCTCGAAGCATTGAGCTTAATTGACGCAGAGACGCTACGCGTGTGCTTAACGCAGATGCAGGGAGATAGTATTCTTCGTTTTTCTGCTCGACTGGACGAACGTGAGCATCATTCCAGTGTTGTAGTTCTTGAGACTCATCTGAGCAGGTATCACTCGCGTCAAGAAGTGTGTTGCTATGTGAGGACGATGCAATAGAATCTGATTCTATGGCACTGACTATGTTAAAGAGACCTTACACCCGATGCCCACACATTGAATTTCATTCGATCTACGCTACACTTTGCTATTATCATATGGCTCAGCCAGACACGAGGATGTCTGCTGCGACAATCAGTTTTCCCCCTGCTAACCAAGATCCTCGACTTTTTGTCGCAAGAGCGCGCGACCAAGCTGCAGTCCATAATCCTGGGCGATGCTCTCCTCACCGCATTTTCAGCAGCAAGAAGCGATCCCTCTTGGTCGGATGAGAATCGGGAATCTATATCGCAGTTCGCAGTCAGATCCCCTCTGCCTGACTTGGCGATTGCGTGTAAGTGGTGGTGTTATCTGCTCTTAGTATCTATCAAGATCATTGTTTTTCTAGCGAGTTTTGCGCACTATATTCTTACATCCGAATGCTTATGCAGCCCGTTGTCCTGCGCCGAAGCCTGGAGGCGCCTCGGAGATTGCTTGGCACTAATCCTTAGGAAGTATTACGTCGGAGAACAAGAACCTCTCGCATTGCTAATATGTCCGACTATATGTTGTGCCCTGATGCGACTCCTCCGCGCAGAGCCTCCGTCCAGTCAGCCAATCACCATGCCGTATTGTATGTGGGGCTCGAGTTCTTATTTTGATTTTCTAGCCCGCTTCATGATTTCTACTCCTTCCACATTGAACCTCTGCGCTGATTTGAAGGCCGTCTGCGAGGGCGCCAGGAGCGAGCAGTATTTTGACACCATGAAAGAGCGGCTCGCTGTGTCGGGACCGCGTCTTTTAGACGAAGTAAGCCGGAACTTGCTTCCAGTGGATACTAGTGGCTGACTGGTACGGCAAGATTTTACGCAAGTCACGGACTGAAGTTCTATCTGACTCGGTGGAGAGTACTCCGATGCGACTCTTATTTTATCGCATGCATGGCATATCCCACCTTGTATTTGTACCAGACCTGTAGTATAGCCAAATGGAGACATTGTGATTCGTCTTTCGAGATTTGTGATGGGTGATGAGATCATACCTCCATCCTTGCCTCTATATAAGCACGAGCACTCAGTGTCTTGAACGTGCATTGGCAAGTGGCAACAACCCCACCATCGTCATGGCGTCTGCGCGGAAGCACCAATGCAGATCTCTCTCAGCCTCACCTCGTTCCCCTGGGGACTCATGGCGAGTTGCGATGAAGAGAGCCCACCCCCAGCCTTTCCGATCTGACAGCCCCGATCTCTCCTCCCCTCAGAAGTGGGACGTCGATAAGTGGAGGAGATACAAGCGGAGAAGGAGGGATAATTCGGTGAGGATTTTCCGCCCTGGATCATCTCTCCTCCGTCAACAGTTTGGACAGTCTGAATCAGATTCGATGGATGTGGATGTTGGCCGTTCGTCTTATTCCAGCCCGAACCCCGGCTCTCTCCCTACCCCCGCATTCGCCGTAACACCCGCCGAGTTCCATATTTTTCCTCGCACTATTACCGCGGTGGAGCGAAAGCGCCGCACGCCGCATCATGCAGACCCCGATCTCGATGCCAGCTCGGATGAGAACGCCAGGTTGGCTCGATTGCGTTCCGAGGCATTCTGCCAGCTCCAGCGCACAGTCGAAGACAATGGAGATAGTTTCGTCAAGAGTATGCGGGTGTATGAAACGCGGAGATTGCGATCTAGTGTTCACATGAAGGTGAAGGAGGCGCAGCGCAGAGGTCGACGAAGATCAGTCGCTCACGCCTCTCGCTCCGAGCGCGACATGATTCGGAAGATTCGGACGACGAGGTGCAGATATTCGCAGGCGAAAACGATTTTGTAGGCCGCGGGAAGCAGAGGGCACTGTCTGCCGGAGTTGTTGAGAGCAAGACGCACCATTCTCCCGCTTCTATGCAGAGCGACCGATGTTCTTCGCCGGGCGCCACCTGCGACTCCAGCGCATCGGTCTATCTTTCCGACGACGATTCTTTACGCCTCTCGGCACCAATCACCAGCCCTCTCCTTCACTTTCACATACATTGTCACATTCCGCCAACTCATCGCTTGTATCTCTTGCTTTGCCACCCACATTTGCATCCAATGCGAATCACCGTCGTCGCGGTCTGAAAAAGCGATTGCTGCGCTGACCTTGGCCATGGCGAACGGCGCGGGTGGGTTGGACGACTACGAAGCGCTTCGGTCGCTTCACACTTTTTCCCTGGACAGCTGTGAAATTGGAGAGATGTGGCACTAGCTATAGTATATTTCGGTTTCGGATGCGAGGAATGTGGACCAAAGGGAATAATTGCTCATGACAATGTACATAACATGCGGATCAATAAATCATTCTTGATCTTGTCCTTGATCTTGTCCTTGCACTTTGCTGGTGCATATGAATGCTCGTAAGCGCTCCGGCGACTCCTCCCTTCTCGAACGTCCTGCAAAGCAACGTCGACTGGCTATGAGAGCACCTGACGGCGGCAATCCGAGTCCGGGGGGCTCCAGCGGAGAACGGCTTCGTGCGCGGTGGGTTGCCCACTTCAGGACGGGCCTCAAGAATGGCTGGTCCTTTGCTCAGGGAACCGTCGATCTGGTCGTTGAAACTCTATTGGGCACCTGTGCGCAAGCCCTGTTTCCACCGGCACGTCTACTTACCCGTCTTAGCGCCGACGCTACCCATGCACAACACCGACGTCAACGTTGCTGCTGCCAGTGCTGTGCCGGCAGAACGACCTTTGCCTACCCCACCAACAACTCCACCGTCCTCGAATTCTGGCGCGGAAAAGCCGAGCCCAAGCATACCTCGCGCGTCCACAGCAGTGAGGTCGATGTGAGACCTAAATCTGCAGAGACGCCTCGTCCGCCCGTACCTTCCAAGCCCCATCGGTGGCTGCGTCTATACCGTGGCCCTCCACTGCAAATACGCAGACACCATACCCCGAGATCGATGAACAGCTGCGCCGTCACCTAAGGGACTCGGTCGCGCCGGCAGCACAAGCGGGGGACACGGGATCATATATTTGCAAAGAAGGTCGGTCAAACCCTATCGTCACGCCTTTGCTCGTGCTGACGGCCCCTTCGCAGCACAAAATGCACGTCCAAGCCGCAGTAGCGGGGGCACGGGAAGAACTACTGAAAGAGTTGTACGTTCTCAACCAGAGAACTGGTGCGTGTAGTACAAGACCGTCCCTCATCTCAACAAATTGTCATCGTGATGCAGGCTACAATTCCGATTTCTCGACATTCAAAGGTAATTCAGACCCCACGGTTTGTGGACCATGCTGATGGGTTGACGCAGGGTTCGTCAAAAAGCAGGCTCTAATTAAGCGATACATGCGGTCTCGTATGTGTACCATATTCGCTTCGTATTGCAGTTAAATG